>CAIGQQ010039163.1:7349384-7384673 GCA_903798035.1 Danio albolineatus | reverse complement strand
AAACTAAGAAATGATTTACCTAATAAATGCTTTTGTTGTTGTCATTACATTGACTTACGTTAAATGAACCAATATTAAATGGAACCTTACTGTAGAGTTAATGAACAAAAGGCCTATAAGTAGTCACAGAATTTTCAACGTCAAAGGCCAGATTAACATGTGAGACCGCTCATGTTTGAAAATAAATTTCCTATTAGATCTTTAAGAATTTGGTGATATTCTGAACAATCACTTGCAGAACATGCACATATCAATATTGTGCATGTTCATTGTCACTATATATTGAATTACTGACTATAGTCTAACCTAAACATCCGTTGATGAGTTTTTTAGTCTAGGGATATTATTCTGAGCACTGAGGTGAACCGGAAGTTTGTTTAGTCATGAAAGAATATTTTCATAACGAATAAGCAAATAAGCATTAGGTCATAAAATCATAATTAATGAATGTGTGTAAATACCTAAGCTATAGGCTTCTGCCAGTGCTGAAACAGGAGCCACTACAAAAATACAATAGAAAATATGACAAACCATCAGCTTTTGACGATTAAACCCAGCATATCTGAACAGTTTCCTGTGTGTATTTTGGGATTCCGTTAGGATTTTCTGGGTTTAACAAACACGCAACCACTAGAAATCAACAAATTGAGATCCAGTGAGACCATTCAAGTTTCCATACTTGATTCTGAGTGATTCCTGCGTGACATTCCAAGGTATGTTATGTAAGAACAGGAACTACAGGCTAGCCTGAAGGGCTTTATTCTGTATAAACAACAGCCTGGGAGAACTTTATTCCTCATAATAATATGATTCTCTTTATAACCACCATTATTCCCAAAAGCATTGGATCATTTTGACAGTTTTGTAATCTGTACATAAAACTATTTTAAAGATGCCACCTTTCACAGCATTTATTTTAGTAAACAAAATGTACTTTATTTTTGTGTTGCACATTTGATTTTGTGTTACAACACTGAGCTTGTAAAGGCCTGTAGCACACGGCTCAGCTGATGGATGGATTTTTATGGGTAATTATAGCTGTACATTGTGTTCCTGCAAATAATTTTAACAGTGGAAAAAGTGCACCTTTGGGATTCTTTAAAATGTAATATCGAAGTCAACTGTCTTTCATAAAATCCTTTATAAATAGTCCAACAGGACATTTATGCCTTGTTTTTCTATAGGAATGATTCCAAAATTTGAATGAGAATCCTGTAATCTAGGTTTCTTACTGGAATTAGGATTGTGTGAAAAGGGATGTGAAATTCAGTCTAAATAGTGCCTTTGCAAAAATCAAATTCTTTTCACAGACTTCAGATAATTCTTCAAATAAGATTTTTTTTTCCAAAAACCTGCACTTTGAAATTTGTTATAAAAAATCACGCCATGCACCTAAAACACACTGTCCTGTATATATTTTTACTTTGAAGTGTCTAATATACAGTACCTAAAGTCCAAACCTCAAAAACTGCAATGAAGAATTCCTCATCAACTCAATTTAAAATTAATTCAAAATTGTCAGTTTCTCCTTTAATTTTCCCTTCACCAATCTCACGCTGACATAAAAAGTTCATTCTGCCAGACACTAGGGCTAATTTTCCCCGAGAACTTAAGTGACTAGCCCCAGACTAACACTATGTAAACATCTGCCGTTTTTGTGCGGCTCTATGCTGGGAATACGGCTCTTTTCTGTCACAGCATGGTAGAACACGGTGTGGCGTGATCCGCCTGACTCTGGCAGTGTGTTGGGCACAATGAGGGCATTTATGGACCTCAGACATAGTGAGACAGGGCTGCTTCTGCGGCAGAGTTCCTGGCAGATGTGCGGAGGTTTAACGCTACCACAGCTATTCCTGTTGAGCAGCATCCAGGCATTACTGCAGCAGAGAAAGCCCAGTGTGGGTCCACCGTTGGCCCAGCGCGGGTCTCCTCAAACTGCTTGACTGCTCCCAACACTTACTGCATATGGAAGGCATGTGTGATCCTCCTCCCAGCGTTAAATGAGGATCTGGATGCTCTAAACATTTCCACTGTTTGAATATTTTGCACACCTTAGGAGCGTGCTGCAACACTCGGCTATAATGAGAAGTGAAGCGTGTTTATGCATGTGCTCTTTCCCTCTCCTTCTCTGATTTTTATGCTGATTTTATGGTCTTTAACAGGCTTGGAAAGAGAAGCAGGTTTGTGTGCCCACGCCAGTTAAAATGGACTCATCGGTATTTCATAACTGCCTCTTTTAACGTTGCGATCCTGACATCACTGCTCTGGTCAGTGGGAGATTATTGACTGAATGACTCAAAACTTGTACCTTAATTGGCCTTTCACCAGCACAAAACTTTGATTAAAACAATAAATGAAGCATTTTAAATGCACAACAAAGCCTCCAAAAATATGCATTTTAAATCTGTTAAATAGATCCCCTGTTATGGGGTTTTTGAAAATGACCTTCCATATAGTGTGTAACACAGCTGTAAGTGAATGAAAACATCCAGCTTGATTGAATTCATTCATTCATTCATTTTCTTTTCGGCTTAGTCCCTTTATTAATCCGGGGTCGCCACAGCAGAATGAACCGCCAACTTATCCAGCATTTGTTTTACGCAGCGGATGCCCTTCCAGCCACAACCCATCTCTGGGAAACACATCCATACATTCTCACTCACACACATACACTATGGACAATTTAGCCTACCCAATTCACCTGTACCGCATGTCTTTGGACTGTGGGGGAAACCGGAGCACCTGGAGGAAACCCACGCAACCACGGGGAGAACATGCAAACTCCACACAGAAATGCCAACTGGCCCAGCCGGGGATCGAACCAGCGACCTTCTTGCTGTGAGGCGAACGTGCTACCCACTAGGCCACCGTGGCGCCTTGATTGAATTCAAATTCGATTAATTGTTTAATGAAATAGTTGACTCAGAGTCAAATAAATGAATCATGTTGGATTTGGATTTTTCACCAACGTCAATATGGTACCAAAAATGTAGTACTGGATCCGGTAAAACATGAACGTGCCTTTTCCAACACGGCATTTGCCTGCCATTTGCTATTGAAGGAGCAGCAGAGACGGTTATGTATGGGACTTTGTCAGACTTTGACAGGGACATTGTCAGTAACTGTTACAGTTAATCTGAACCAGTTTCTTCTTCCTCTGGATCATAACATGTAAGTGTGATTAAAATTGTTGCCTCGTTTTTGTGTAGTTTGCAAAAAATGTATTTAATTGTGTGTTGTATAACTTGTAATCGCTCCACACAGCTAGTAATCACTTATCTATTATAGATCAGTGCTTGTACTGTATGTCTCAGGTTAAATCTTTATGGGCTATTTCACATATCGCTCCCAAAACTATGTTGAAAATGTGAAGCATGCTTCTTCCTTTACCAATTTAAATGCGTTTTTGAATTCGCGATCCTCTGCCATTTTTCTTTGCTATGATCACCATTAGTTGTTCATACACATACACGTTGCGGTCAATTTTCAAAATTGTTCAACTTTTGCCACAGTGTGGTTTACTACTGAATGTGTGTTATTGTTATTACTTGGGGTTAGGTTTAAGAGTAGAGTTATATGCTGGGGTTTAACTGCATTGCTTTATTGCATTCCTGCATTGGGCTCTCACATACTCTGCTACTTTATAGCCGTGTTGGGCGTTTCTCTCTGTCTTGCGCTAAACCCAGTCGACCAATCACAAAAGATTAGCCTCGCGCAAAGGAGGGATTTGGCAGCAAATGAATCACTAAACAAATCATTTGGGAGTTGTTAGGATAATGAGGTAAAAATAAATGCATATTATAAGACAATGAAAGTGTTTTTTGAGATGCATATTCAATGGTCATTTGCAAATTTAAGACAAGTTAAAACTAGTTACTCTTTGCAATACGACATTTGACAAAATTTTCATCAGATAAGATGTGAGATGTCCTAGTCCCCACAATGAATCAGCAGTCACAGGCAGACAGAGAGGAGGCATGTGCACAAGAGATTGCATATGTGCATATAAATGATACAGGTATATCTAATATCTCATAGTAACATGTTTTAGTTATCTCTTTGTAAATATTTTGGAGCTTATTTGCAAGGTGGCTAATCCCCATCAGCTCCCACATGTCAGTCTCCTTGAGATCCCACAGAGGATCTATGGTTACTACTAATGTTTGGGGGAACCATGTTTATTTGATCATGTGATCAAAAACCTGTCAATGTGACATTTTTCAATTTGTCACTGAAGCAGAAATGTGTACTTTAATAATAAAAAAAAATAGCATAATGTAATGGGTTTGGTGTAATTTTATTACCCTACACAAATGATACAAACATAAAAAAAATGCTTTAATTGCAACACTTGCAAAGATTTTACTTATTATTTATATAGTGCATTTGGGGGTGGTGGTGGGTGGCTGCCTTTTTGTCTTGAATTTGGGGGGCTTTTTGTTTATTTTGTTGAGTTTCTGACCCTGATGCATGAGCAACTCGGAGCAAGCTTAAAGGAGAATATTTTCAGTGTGTTATGATGTGGGTGATTTATGCTATCTGTTACAACACTTTTCAGAACTGGCCCCCACATTTCACCACAGACCATACTTCAAAGCTCCTGCTACATAATAGTTGCCCAGTGTTTATCTTTTGGGACTCGTTTCAATTTAACACAAATCCGTTTTCCTGGCAAAACCAATGAATCCTGATAAACAAATCAAGGCTTCAACACCTCGTGCTAATTTCACTACATTAATCCTTTATTATCTTTAAAATAAAGTGTTATAGTCTGTTCTGTCGACTTTATCTTACTTTCTGCATTTTCCTCTCAAATCTGTTTTTTCACCTTAGTCTTTCTTTCTCATTTGTCTTCCATATCTCTCTCTTTCTGGGGGTGCTTCAGAAACTTGTATACAGTTTGTTTCAAATGCTTGTTGAAAGATTTGGTATGTTATAAATAAAAATAAGACATGTAACTGTTTATTATTAGATACAGAATTACATATATTTGTTTAAAAGAAGATATCAACAGACAGACTGCAGTCAATCATTGTATAGCTTTGCTGCAGCATTCATGAATATGAAAATTCGATTGAAAATAAACATGATTATATTCAGATTAAATAATATAATCTAATGGCTTTATTTTTGTCCAATTTCAGTGTAACATTAAAATATATATATATATTAAAAAGTAATGGATTAAATTGTTACAACAAATCTGATAAAGGATTTTGTACAAACTCAAATTTGAGCGTAACACTTGAAACTTAAATAACCTGCACATGCATGATTGCTATTTGGAAATTCATTCATTCATTCATTCATTCATTCATTCATTCATTCATTCATTCATTCATTCATCCGTTCATTCATTCATTTTTCTTTGACATAGTTCAGGATATAATTTCAGCACATGTTTTATGCAGCAGATGCCCTTTCAGCTGCAACCCAGTATTGGAAAACACCCATACACTCTCTGATTCACATACTCATACACTTTACCTAATTTAGTTAATCTAATTCACCTATAGAAATGCCAGCTGGCCCAGCCAGGACTAGAACCAGCAACCTTCTTGCTGTGAGGCGGCAGTGCTAACCACTGACCCACCGTGCTGCTAAAATGAGATAAATTTGTGTATAATTTATGATAACATGACATCAGTGCTACCAGATGCTTAATTTACTTAACTGAACTCAAAATACTTCCAATTAACATAGTTCAGCAAGAACAATAATAAACAGTCATGTATAATTAATAGACTGAAATAGAGCATTTGCTACGATTTGCACCATTTTCCCCCTCCTTTTTTATAGTCCAGGGTGATTAATTGAGCACAGAGGGCCCTCTTGTGTGCAAAAACACGGAAAATATCCTTCCTGCCAGACAGATCATCATTTACGGTCTTATCCATATTTGTGTTGGTAGCTGTTGCTCTGTCTCTCTCATTTTTCTTCTCTCTTTCTGTCAGTTTCACCCTTGCTGCTTGCTACTTTCTCATTTTTTTTGAGATGGCACGCTTTAAACTGGCCCAATGGACCTAGGCGATTCTCACTGTCTCTCAGTCTTTTAGCAGACTGTCCTCGAGTGCTCATTCTGAGAGAGCCATGAATCCACACATGAATCCTCCCGGGTCTGTGTGTACAGAGGACTGCAGTCTTTGGCTGCTGCTCCTGCTGTGCTTCTCACTCACTAATAACTCAAAAACCTGCACAGCCACTTAGCTTAATCCTACACAAACACTCAAGTATTTACAGGGAAGCTTTAAAAAAAGAAATATAAGCCAGAATAGCCCATTTACATCTTCGGTTTATTTAACATAGGGTGAATTGCTGGCAATTGATCACTTGACAGGGGTCGACTTACACACTGACGAAAAGAAATTACAATTTAAGAGTTTAAATGAAACTCTACCGTCTGAAATTTCCATCGAAACTGAACATTTTCTCAGCCTCATTTATGTTGTTTCACTTTAAAGACACTTTAAGAACTTATCCTTTGCCATAAAAGTAAAATTACTGAATCTGCACACAGGAGTCAGATAAAAACGCTCATTTTAGATGACAATTTCAGATGGCATTTAGAGGATTTTGCATCTAAACTCTTCAACTGCAGGTGTTATTTAACTAATTTGGAAACAAGTAGATCAATCTTAATTTAAATGTATGCAATTTTACATGCATTAATATACTGTATGTATGTATATGTATTTTAGAGACATCACTTTATTTGAAATCACCAACCATTAGAGAGAAAAAATTGAATATAAATAGAAATGACATTAAATATTTTTGTTTTTATTTATTTATTTTTTATTTTATTTTTTTGGAGTTTTGAGAGAAATAAGATATCCAAAATATGATGTGTAGCTGGTTTGAATAAAATACATTCAATTATATCTTACTTGATGCGTGTGCTTTCAAGCGAGAGTGAAAAGTCAAGACAAGGTTCAGCACAAAGTTCTTTGTGCAAATTGCCAGTTGTGAATTATGGAAACACAATCAACAAAATCAGTTTTATATTAATTTATGTGATGTTCGGCACAGTCTCCACAGTCGGCCAGGGGTGCATTTCCCAAACAACGACATAACTCGTGGCTGAACTATCATAGTACGATGCATTGTTTAGCAAAAGAACGATGAAGTGACAAGTGTTTCGCAAAACCTTCTCTGTCGCAGATCCATCGTTTGAACCACAATAGTTATAACGTAAAACCTCCATAATGACACTCTAAATGGGGTGGATTAACTTCTTTAAAGAAGAACCTCATAATATTTTGTGCAAATTATATTGTTTTACATGCACATGCATATTAAAAAAAATCAATATTAGTTTTGGTAAAAACATGCACTCGTTTTCCATATTAATTGAAATATATGTAAATGGAACATATGTTTCCTTTACAAATGTTAATGAGAATATGCCATATTATATTCTAAAACATAAAATCCATTACAAATAGCTAAAACATATTCTAATCTCACATAAAAAATCATTTAAAAAATAATAATGAGGCTATGTATTATGAAATGAAATTTATTATTTATTAACTGTTAGGAAACAAAAAAAAATCCTACCTTAATAATAATAATAATAATAATAATAATAGTTATTATTATTATTATCATTATTAAGTAGGATATTGTTTATTTATTTTTTGAAAAGTCTATATTTACAATTTAATACATTCAAGCCACTGCACAAATTTTCTAACCAACAGCCCCACGTCATATACAGACTAATAAATAACCAACTTAAAATTAAGCATTGACATATGCTATACATTTTTGTTTTCGCAAGCTTTGGAGACATAACGTAAATTCCACTTTTTAATAATAGCTTTCATTATGACGAAACACGGCTGTGTTCAAAATGGCATTTTGAACACATGGTTTCATGGTGCACTACGAAGGGAATGAAAAAAATACCTGCAAGAGATATGACTTAAATGTTTCCTTTTTAAATCATTCCGAGTTTAAATGTTAAAATTCTAAATGAATAGGGCATAGGGAGGATAACGGGGAATAGAACACATGCCTCTAACTACAGCTCTACAGGTGTAGTTGCAAGCTTACAAGTTTGCGATGCAGTTTGCGAATGTTCGTTGGAACGATGGATTTGGGAAATCAGAATGAGTTTTATTGCCAGGTGAATTTGCTTTGGCTACAGAAGCTTCCAGTGTACATAAAGTGAGAGGTGACAACACAGAATAAATATATATATATATAAAAAAAGACGATACATTAAACAGAGATGCAGTCAGTCCAACGATCTGGATGTTGAAATGTATGTACAGATTTGTTATAAATATACAGGTTATAAGGTGCTGTGTACAAATGCATAATTATTGCATTTGTACACTAAATGAACGAACTATGTTTGTAACGACAGAACTTGCGACCTTAGTTAGCTAACGATGGTTGTCGGAAGTTTGTGTCTCAGGTCTCAAATGATCTGCACTCTAAACAGAGAGTAGCAAACAAAAGGAGCCAGGTTTTGGACGTTTTTAAGACTTCTTACACGCAACCCAGTAAATCATCATGGATTAACGAATTAGGGAAAAAGGGCACCCGCTCAGAGCTATTTGTTCAAATCCACATGTGTGGCTCATTAGAGCTGGTGGTTCTTTCTACACACAAACATCCTCTGATCTCACTAATATGTACTAGTGCTTTGGGAATTCACCAAATTACACAATAGGGAAGGAGTGCATCTGTTTATTCATTTATTTTATTGTTTACTTGTTTTCTTGCTAGAGGATCATGATCTCTTCTTGCTCACCGCAGAGGTTTTGTTTCCATTTGCGATCAGCGAGGAATAATCAGAGCAGAATCATTTTGGCATGTCTTGAATGAAGCCTGAATTGCTCAGACTCTTAGTAATGGAAGACAAAATGCCCCCCACCATGTAGGATTGTTTTGTGCTTTGTAGATACCCTCAGCAGAAGAGTGTCATTATGAAGCTATGCCAGGAAAGACTGACTGAGTAGAAGATGAGGCAGCGCTACATGTTAAGAGATGCCTATACTACAACTGGCACTGATAACTGGACTGAATAATATGTAAATTGAAATGCTGATCTGAGCTTTCAAATCTGAGCTTCAGCATACACTGAACACATTTCTAGATGGCGGTACCTTAGGTAAATATTGTGCCAACTGGAGTTTTCACTTTCCTGAAAGATTCTTCAGAAATCAGCTAACTGCTGGCCTGTAATGTGCGTGTATGTACATTAATCTCAGAATATTTCCATATGGAAATATATATAAATGAATAAAGGGGTTGTGAGGGGAGTAGCTGACCACAAAACAGCTGGAAAAAGCTCCTCAGCACTTCTTCAACAAACAACTCCAATTCCTTTGCTTCTCCCTGTGGATATTTACTCCATCTTCCTCCATGTTCTGTAGACCTTGCAGTGAGGAAGATAAGTGTCTATAATGGCAGGCTGTAGACACAAATACATATAATTTCTGCTGAGCATGACTTTACAAATATATGGTCAAGTTGGCCTCTTCTTTTCCAGTTCAGCATTATGTAACACACTTTTTAAACTGTGTTTCGTAGTTGTTCCCGGGTTATTGTCTTAGTTACAACTTTTAAAAAAAATCTGGTTTGTTTTTAGTCTCTGAGTGGATTATTTAGTTTGCATTAAATAAATGATTCATTTCAATGTGCGACTTTGTAATTATGCTTTCTTCCAGGGATCAACAAGGCTCCTAAAAGTGCGTCATGAATCTTTTTTAACTTAATGGACTTGTAAATCCAGAGCTTTATAGAACTGGGCAGAAGAGCAGCTATCGGAGGCTGGTGTTAGGTCACCATTGGACTGATTTCCTGGAACATGTGTGTGTGTGTGATAAAGGAAAAACTCAAAGGGACCAAAGTCTTCATTAGCTTTCTGACGCATCAGGGAGCTCGTAACCTAAAGAGATTTGTAAGTCTTCATGCTTGTCTAACCTAATTAGTTGTATTTGCTTCTTCTGACTGCACTTGTTGATGGTTACATTCATCTATAGGACATGGATAGCTTTTTAATGTTTCGTGGCCTCCCGTACTGCTGACATCTGGCCCCCATCATTGCGGTTTCCACCCCAGGAGCAGTGTGCAGTAGAAGATAATACTTTAAAAAGTAAAAGTAAATTGGTCCATATGTACCACATTGAAAGTCTTGAGAGAAAGTCTTGATGTTGTGAGAAAAAGATCCACTCTGTGAATGTTAATAAAATCTTTTTTAGGTTCAGAGAATTAAGTTTAGTTTTCAGTGAATCAAATGATTCAGTTCACAGAACATGTCTGAATGATTCATTCATAAGGTCAAGTAACTGACTCACTGAGCCAGTCAGCAGTTCGCAGCTTACTGGAGGGAAAGATTAGCAGACAGTGAATAATGGTTTGCTGTACTGGACTGTACTGCTGTGGCTCTGTATGACATCAGAACACTTCAGAAGTAACATGATTTAAATGAACCACTTTCATGACAACTCTGAGTTTCTGTCTCTTTTTTTAAGCATAACATATTTCAGCTCATTCATCATAATTATAAAACAACATCATCACCATTTCTCCATTTGAGAATGAATGGTTACATGCACACTGCAACTAAATTTGCTTGTCAGTTGACCTTTTGTCATTTGCAGTAGTGGCGACTACAAAAACTTCTGTTCTGTCTGTATGGAACTGGACATCTAGTTATCATATTTAAACACATTATCTGCGCAGAGCAAAAACAAAACAAAACAAAACAAAACAAAACAAACAAACAAACAAACAATAAGATAAGATAACATAAGATAAGATACATCTTGGGGTTGCTAGATCTTCTTAAAAAAGCAGCAACTAAAAACAAGCCCAAACCCCAAATTCTTTCTCATGCAGAGCTCAATCTTCAAAGCAACCTTCCAAACATGGTTTAGTTTAAATTAATGATAATTCCAAGCCTTTGAGTGCTGTAATACTCACTCACTTTCCTTCAGCTTATTCCCTGCTTCATCAGGGGTCGTCAGTGCAGTATGAACCGGCAATTTCTCTGACAATTGTTTTAGACCATTCTGAGGAATGTAAACAACAATAGTCCTAACGTGTTTCCTGTATTACATATTTAATTTCCATATCTTCCAAGAATCCAACAAATGTTCACTTATTGATAAATAATGTTACAGCAGCGGTTTTAATGTGAAGATATGATTTAATTACCTCTTATTATAGTTACGAAATAGTTTGGCAACAAGCAGGAAATGTTTGGGCCAGTGACATCACCACATTGAAATGGTCTATCCACCGCAACCCAGACCTGAGATACAACCTTCATTGCTGGAAAACACCCACACACTCTCACATTCACACACTACAGTGAATTAAGTTCATCCAATTAACCTGCATCACATATCTTTGGACTGTGGGGGCAACCAGAGCACCCACAGAAAACTCATACAGAGACGAGAAGAATATGCAAACTCCACTCAAAAAGGCATCCTGGTCCAACTGAGACTTAAACCAGCGACCTTCTTACTAAGAGGCAACTGTGCTAACTACCTGCCACCCCAATGCAGTAATATATATTTTTAAACTAGTATATGCTACACCAAACATGCAAAAAGCCAGAGCATTGCTGTGGTTACCAAGGTGTTAATCGCCACAAGTTTGGGAATGAGTCATGTTCCATACAGACAGAAAATATTAGTTTAGAAAAATTCACCTATTAAATGTGGTTTTGTTGTCACTCCTTAAAGTTTACAGGGTTTATGTGGCTAAAGTCAGGCTTGGAATGACATGAACGTGAGCAAAAGATGATGCAATATTCATCTTTCTTTTTGAACTGTTATGTTAATATGATGCTCTTTCTCTATTCTATGCCTGAACCCATTGATCTTCTTCTAATAGGTTGTGTAGAGCATGATGTCGGTGTATTCTGTTTCATGGCCACACTGGCCATGTTCCCCAGCATCTGTACCTTTTATGAGCATCTTGCTCAAAAGCTTCAGTAATTGACTCATATTGCCCAGTGGAAAATACCATGGATTAATGATGAAACAACTGTTCTCCCATAATTCTTCCCTCTAAAGATTACAACTGGCCTGGAGTTCCAGTTCAAGCTAGGTTCATGGCATTTAAGTCAGTGCCCATTTTATCCTTGCCAAGCTGATGGCATGAATTCAGTCTAACCACAAAGGAACTGTGTGCAGCCATCATTTACTTAAGAGGCCCGCCCAAAGACACCATGATGATTCAATAGTATTTAAGATCTATTTTCTGTGTGTGTGAAAAGCCTGGCGAAAGTGTGCAACTCACGTACTACTTAGCCACAGATTTGTCATTATCATCATTTGCATGAGATTAAAAACTGATGTTAAATTAAAACTTTCAAAAAATACCAGGAAACTGCCATTACTTGGAGACCCCGGTTATTAAGATCATTAGCAGGGCAACAGTTGGGGGAAGTTCTCCAGGAGCTGGCATCGTTCCATCCACTGGGGTTTAAGAGACGGGCTATGTGTGGAGAGAGGGAGAGACGGCCCCTTGTAGTGGATATCTGCTGTAGAGGAGGAACATTGGGGGAACCAGGTTCAAAGGGGTATACGGCGTCTGAGAAGACCATAAAACTGAAGCACTCTTTAAAGAATAGATTCAAGTGGAACAACTTCCAGTGGTGTGGAAAACAAGCCTCCTTTTCTTTCGCTCTTCACACACAGACTCTGATTTACTCCCTGCTTTTCTCCATTCTAGCTCTTGTGGTGATTTTTAATAGGGTGTAAGGGAGTGCTATTATTCAACAGGAACTCCGCTTTTTGGTATCAATGAGATGGTAGGGCACACATCCGTGCCATAATGAAGATACATCACAGCGGTATTCTCTATGACCTCATTCACAGACAAATACCAGACTGAGAGTATTTGCCAAGGATTTAATGTTGTAAAAAACACATGTGAGCGTCTTGAAAGGTTTGTGTTGTGTGGGGTGGAGTTGTCTGTTGGTGTGTGGGTATATGTGTTTGCTTAAGAGCCATATGGTGAAATAAAAGCATGCTGGCAGTGTCTGAACAGTGTCTGTAAAAATGATGAAAGACGGTTGTAAATCCAACAAGGCCGAGCAAACGATGGCCGACGCTCTGCTGTGATCCTTTGTGATCCAATTCTTGGAGAGGATTCCACAATCCATCTTCATATATCATATATGACATCACGGCTTTTGCGACAAGTTTCCACAAAATGTTTGTCTGCTTTTCTTGGAATGCCTGGTTCATTAATGCCTTGGGCTTTATGAAAGTGGACGGAGTATATAAGTGTGAGCTCACTGCTGACTCTCTCTACAGGGGCCCTCAGAGGAAAGCTAACGAGTAGCACATCCTGATGCCGAAGCAGAACAGCTCCTGCTTAGTCTCACGCTCTGTCACGACCTTTCGTCATCACTCAGCCATCCTCTTTAGGTAATCGGCACATGGAGCCGGGAGACCTGTCTCCAGAAATGAAGACCTCCAGTATGAAGAGAGCACCATCTTTTCAGAGGCCTGTCAGACACACCTCCAAGACAAATTGAAGGAGAAGCATGCACGGTGGCCATCTGTAGTGTCTGCTATTGTCTTAAATGAGGATGGCCCAGGGCTCTTTAGCCCTTCACTAACTTTCTGACATGTCACTGTTCTTGGATTTGTTTAGCATTTAGCATTAAAACGAGACAAGTGCATCAGAGGTTAAAAGAGAGAATTACTAAAATGGAGGCAAGCTTCTGAGATGTGACCCAAAAAAGTTTTTTTAAAATCTGTATATAGATACAAATATTAAAATAAAAGTACTCTAAAATATGCTGGGATGTTTTAGCCCAAATTTTAAATAATAACAATCCAATGTTTCAGTTCATTTTTAATTAGATTCCACCATTGTCCATGTCCATATTTACTCAAAATTGAAATGAGAAAACTGAGAATTATTTATGCCGTATTTTAGATTTAGATTTTTTTTATTAGCTTTTTGCAGTGCTAATGATCAGACTGAAAAATATCAGCGTTTATTCAAATGTTGCATTTGATTTTTCTTGTTTTGAACAAAATTCCTCGTGGCATGAATCAAAACGCATACAAGCAAAATGAAATATATAATACCTGTTGCTCTAGATGATACATTGAAGTCGTATGAAGCAAAATGATACAATTTACAAGATGCATAATTTAGAGATATATTAACTTTGTTTTGCCAGTATGACTTTGTTTTACTCTCAAAATGGCATTACCCATTGATTGACTTGCATTTTATGAATCATATAATACAATGCTTTAATCTAAAATGCTTCTTTAATGTTTAGCTGAAGAAAAAACGTTTACGACATCTTGATTAGCCTGAGTAAATAAACACTTTTTTAAAATTATTTCTAGGTGAAATACACCTTTAATTTTTTTTATCACACCCACCAATAATCTTGTCCTTTTTATTACATTCGTAACAGGTTTAGTAATTGAATTGAACATGGAGACATTACTTTGATTTATTTAACGTCCAGCCTAATTCTAAGTTTTTGTACCTTTCAGGAGCTCTAAAAGCTTGTGCAAACTCATGTTCCTTTAATGACAGCCCCTGTAATGTATGCTGCCAGTTATGTGTGCTGCCTTTTAAGTGAAGGAGTGACGGGCTTGTAATTTGAGAGTCTGACCGGGGGTATTATTATCTAAACCTAGCGCACAGTCTGAACGGTCCAGATGTTGAAACAGACACGAGGAAGGACAGGGCGAGCGTGTATGCGGCTCACGCATGTTGAATTGGCCAAAAACGCAGGAAAACGAAACCGCAATCTCAAATTAAGGACGCTTCTGTTTGTTTGAGCGGTTTACTGTCGGCTTCGCTCGGCATTTTACGCTCTGGACATGCGTGGGGCTGGAGAGTTTGTTTGAAGTTTGTAGAGCAGACCTGAAGGTAGCCTAATTTTGACTGTGATAAGGGAGATGGGTACGATGGCTTCCCCTCTGTTCATACTGATAGGCTGTCTGCTGTCAATGCGTGTCGGAGGAGCCTTTTTTGCGGGACCCCTGTTTCCAGAGATGTCCAACGGCACGTTTCATCATTATTTCGTGCCGGACGGCTACTATGAAGAAAACGACGATCCCGAGAAATGTCAGATGCTGTTCAAAATGACCGACAATCGCAAATGCACCCTGGACGAGGACCAAGACTCGGTGATCCGGGACGATTTCACCATTATCAAGCGGCACATCGAGGACGCGGCGCGGGTGCTCGAGGGCATTGGGAAGAGCATCTCCTTCGACCTAGACGGAGAGGACAGCTATGGTAAATACCTCAGGCGGGAGACGACCCAGATCAGCGAGGCGTTTTCCAACTCCGAGAAATCCCTTCTGGAGTTGGAGGTGAAGTTCAAACAGAGCCAGGAAAACGAGCTGAAAGAGGAGCACAAGATCAGCGACGACTTCCTCAATATGATCGTGCACACGCGCGACGTGCTGAAGGAGACGCTGGACATCTCGCTGGGGCTGAAGGACAAGCACGAGCTGCTGTCACTCATCATCCGCAGTCACGGGACCCGCCTGAGCCGCCTGAAGAACGACTATATGAAGGTGTAGACAAATGCCTCTAATATGTAGCCCGAGAATCTTAATGGCAAAACGTTGAACAGTCATTCATTCCAATTGGTACCTATTCTATTGTATGTTACTTGTACTTGTTTTTTTTTTCTTTGTAAACAACTAATCCCAACATAGTTACTAGCCTACAACTTAAAGTTAAAAAAACTTAAAGAGTGACTATAAAACTTAAAGAGTGACTAAACCAAATGTTTCGAAACTAAACTTTACAAGTACTGTTTGTATGCATTCCGTACAGTACACAAGTATCTCAGTTATTGGTATTATTAATCATCCCAGTAATTTAACAGTAAGGTCCTTAATGGTTCTCTAAATGGTTCTCTGAAAATTTTTTTCACTCTCTTTAAGGTTCTTTGTGGAACCAAACATTTTTTGCAGAGCATGCACTGGTCTATTAAATGGAACTATATTAGTTGTGCATTAGTTAATACTAGGAAACTGGAAACTTTCGAGTTACTAGAACTACATATCAGGAGTGAATAGATGTCCCAGTTATATGTATGAAAAATGCTTTATTGCAAATTGTTGCAAACAATTTATAAGCCGAATATAACCAAACAAAGTTGAATATCACTACATTTGATCTGCTTAAATTCCGCCTATATAAATTGTTTACAACTACCTGCCTTAAAAATAAATCCAATTAACTTTTTACAGTATAGAGTAAAAGCAAACATATTGAATCACTTGCAATTGTGAGTAGCTGCAAATAATATTTTAATATATTACAGAAAATATATTAGCCACAATTGGGTTGCTTTAAAATGAGTACTAGTAACATACAAATATGCAACACATTTTTAGGAATAGAACTTTTTTTCTCTGTAGCTACTTGGAAGAGAATGATGCAGCTATTGTGCAATAAATTAAAGCCGGTATTCACTTAATAGCAGCAATCGCACATGATGGACAGCCAATAAATGCTTCAAACTTGGCAGTCTTACTGCCATTGAGTCCTTAGTCTTTAATGTCATTTGCAGATCATGATAATATGACTGGAATCTCAGTCTAACCAACAAATTTTTACCTCTGAGAGGAGACACACAGAGCACTGAGATTCAGTTTCTCGTTATTTTCTCAGATAATGATGTAGGCTGTGTTTGTGGAAACATTTGCTCATTTGCATTGGCATTACTTGAATGTTTCAGAGAAAACTCACACCGGTTAAACAGAAGGAACATAGTTTTCATTGTACAAAATGTTAGCTGTCATATCCATATTTATATTATTATGACAGCATGTACTTAATCGCTCTGAGCATTCAATCTGACAATCCTCCACAAGATAATAATGGCATAAACTTATTAAAATAGAAATCTAAGTATTAATATTACTTTATATTATAGACTTGGAGGAAGAAAATCATTTGCTTTTCTTTGTACATGTTATGTTTTTGTGTGCCCTAAGAAATCTATATATTTTAAATGAGCGTTTAAAATATTCAACTGTGAGTTTTTATATTTATGGAAAAGCTTAACTGCATTCGATTTATAAAACTGTTTGTGTTGCATTAA
Organism: Danio albolineatus; assembly: GCA_903798035.1. NCBI lineage: Eukaryota > Metazoa > Chordata > Actinopteri > Cypriniformes > Danionidae > Danio > Danio albolineatus. Next base: position 7,367,593 of record CAIGQQ010039163.1, on the reverse strand, counting down.
GTATTCGTGTAACCCTATGAGAGGTAGTGGGAAAAGGACCATCTGGACTGACATAACCCAGACAAACCAAGATGACTGCGGGCAGGAATATTGGACTTGAAACGTTGTATGATGTGTAGTTCCATTCCTGAGATGTATGTTGTGTATATTCCTTTTTGTAATAAAAACCTAAAGACAGTTTGTGTGTGTATGCAAGGAAGAGAGTGCAATAAAAGGCTGACAAAGTGTTAAAAGAATTGTTAATTTAAAAAATAAAATAAAATACCCATATTGTTGTCCTGTAATCCATATACAAATTGGATAGATTTGTTTTTTAAATTTCGCCCTTGATTCGATAATAAATGTTTAACTTTAAATGTATAACTAAGTGGAACAGATTCCAAAATATTTCAACACTATTCAGAGCCCTCCAAACTTCGAAATTGAAGATGAGCAACTAAAATGATTATACTGATGTAAATTAGAGAACTTTCTTGGCATAAAAATAATTTGTGATAAATTAAGTTACATTTTTGCTTCATGTTAAAACAGCCAAAACAGGACACCAGCCCCACAGTGGGAATTTTGCTCATAAACATGCAAATAAGTCAAGAAGAGTTTTGGACACTTGCTGTAGTGGTGAATAAATAAAGGGAACACATATAAATAACACATCCTAGATCTGAATGAATTAAATATTCTTATAAAATTCTTTGTTCTTTACATAGTTGAATGTGCTGACAACAAAATTTACCAATGGAAATCAAATATATTAACTTATAAAGGTCTGGATTTGGAGTCACACTTTGATGTAATATCCTTAAAACAAGTCTTAAAATAAGGCTCAGTGGTGTGTGTGGCCTCCATGTGCCTGTATAACCTCCCTCCACTGCCTGGGCATGCTTCTGATGAGGTGGTCTCTTGAGGGATCTCCTCCCAGACCTGGGCTAAAGCATCCGCCAACTCCTGGACAGTCTGTGGTGCAACGTGGCATTGCTGGATGAAGGGAGGCGTGATGTCTCAAATGTGCTCAATTGGATTCTTTCTGGGGAAAGGGCAGGCCAGTCTCTTTGTCTTGCAGGAACTGCTGACACACTCCAGCCATGTGAGGTTTAGCATTGTCTTGCATTTGGTGAAACCCAGGGCCAACCGTACTTGCACATGGTCTGACAAGGGGTCTGAGGATCTCACCTCGGGACCTAATGGCAGTCAGGCTTCCTCTGGCGAGTACATAGATGGCTGTGCGGCCCTCCAAAGAAATGCCATACTGACCCACTGCTAAATGCTGGAGGATGTTGCAAGCAGCCAAACATTCTTCATAACATCTTTAGACTCTGTCACATGCTCAAGGTGAACCTGCTTTCATCTGTGAAGAGCACAGGGCACCAGTGGTGAGTTTGCCAGTTTTGGTGTTCTCTGGCAAATGCCAAATATCCTGCATAGTGTTGGGCTGTAAGCACAAGACTCCTGGTAGCACCTCCATGCTCTGAACTACTCTGACAGACACAGCAAACCTTCTTGGATGAGCTGCACTACCTGAGCCACTTTGTGGATTGTAGACTCCGTCTCATGCTATCACTAGAGTAAAAGCTCTGTCAGCATTCAAAAGTGACCAAAACATCAGCCAGAAAGCATAGGAACGGAGAAGTGGTCTGTAGTCACCACCTGCAGAACCACTCATTTATTGGGTGTCTTGCTAATTGCCTATAATTTCCACCTGTAATCTAATCCAATTGCACAACAGCATGCAAAATTGATTGCCAATTTGTGTTGCTTCCTAAAGCCGTAATCACACTGGACTTTTTGGCAAACAGACTTCCATTCATATGCATGCTTGCGCAAGTTTCGAATTACGCTGCATTAGAAAGGTCAAGCTTGGTGAACTGACCAGCGAAATCGTAAAACGTGATATCATGAGACTAGTAAAAGATGAAAATGTGATCTCTCTGTACAGAAATTTAGAATATGGAGCAAATGGTTGGTTTTTATCAATGTCTAATGATTTTGTTTTAGCCCATCCCTCTTCACAGCGCCATACGACAGAACTTCACAGGCACAAACTCTAGTCTGACTGCAGCTTAAGTGGGCAGTTTGATATCACAGAAGTGTGATTGACTTAAGAGTTATATTGTGTTGTTTAAGTGTTCCCTTTATTTTTTTAGCAGTATATATATATATATATATATATATATATATATATATATGGAGGATAGCTTAGTCTCTATTTTAGAGGTAGCCACAGCAATGAACCGCCAACTATTCCGGCATATGTTTTACGTAGAGGATGCTCCTCTAGCCACAATCCAGTATTGAACCCACACACACAAAAGTGCAACAACCTAACAAACATATTAATCCTTATAGTCATTTATGAATTTGTTTGATTTAATATTAACCTGGTCGGCACAAAGTTTTTTTCTTGATTTAATTTTAATTTTAAAAATGATTTAATTTTCTTGATTTAATTTTAATTTTAAAGACTATCACTTGCAGATCATCCTCTATGTGCATTTGTGGTCTTTATTTTTTTAATGTACTGTATGTGAGTGCCGTAAATGTGTCAAAGATCTGCTGAAACTGACACTTGCTGTGTCATTAATCTAATGAAAACACCCCAAGGGTGGCAATCCAATAAAAAAAAATTAAAATGTGTTTTAATGTAACTACTAAATACTCTTTTTCTTATATAAATTACGGATAAAATCTGGTATTGTTATTAGTTTATTAAAATTTATTTGATTTTTGGAAATCACCAAGCGACCCCAGGGGGTGCTGACCCCTACTTTGGCAACCAAACTGTTTGGGAACCACTGTTCTAAAGGATGCTTTACAATACTTTATTTGTGCATATGAATTAGATTATTCAGTTCTGAAGCTAAATCTGGAGCTAATCTAACACAATAATTTACGATAAAGGTCTAAAAATGATTAGCCCAAATTTACATGTTAGAGAAAAATCTTAAATAAAAAATGTTAAAAAGAAAAAAAAATCAAAAGAAAAAATATATAGTTATTGAAATTTTGTAGTTTGTACTTTTTTTTTCAATTTTTCGCATGAATTTAAATGTATTATCTTTCTATTTTGAAAGATGATCTGTGACTAAACTATTATAATAATAATAATAATATTTTTATCTGTTTTGTTCAAATGCACCACAATTTTACTGAGAAATTGATAAAAATATAATTTTTTAAAAAATTGGGCTGTATACAGTATGTGTGTGTATATATATATATATATATATATATATATATATATATATATATATATATATATATATATGTGTGTGTGTGTGTGCATGTGTATGTATGTACTGTATGTATGTATGTATGTATGTATGTATGTATGTATGTATGCTTGACTTGCCTTTACTATTAACTTACTATAAAACTGCTGATCAACGGTAAAAATTTTACATTTTACCTCTTCCCAATAGTGAAAACCAGCAACAATTAAAAATGTATGATAATATGGTGTCATGGCATTGGAATAAAAATGTCATTCTAATAGAAGTCAATGGGGCAAAAACGGCCACTGACATAACAAAAGGGTAGTAAATTTGCCCAGAGTGTATTGTTGAGTTCTTGAAAAAGTTCAAAGCATTTTCCAAACAAATGTGTCAAAATAAGATTTGTCACCAAAAATAATTCCTTTTGTTGAAACACAGAGCAAGTTGTGGCCATATTAATACTCAAAATCAGCACAGAGTAGATGAAAAAATACCTAACAGCATACAAGGGTTAAAATTTGTACCTTGAACGTTTTGCTAAGGCTTGGTCAGTAACTAGCTTAGTCATATAAGTACGTATACTGTAGGTACATCCCATTTTATTATTATGTAAATGTATATTTTTAAATGGTCTAAACATTGTGATATCTATCCATCTGTCTGTCTATCTGTCTGTCTGTCTGTCTGTCTATCTATCCGTCTGTCGGTCTATCGGTCTATCTATCTATCTATCTGTCTGTCTGTCTGTCTGTCTGTCTGTCTGTCTGTCTGTCTGTCTGTCTGTCTATCTATCTATCTATCTATCTATCTATCTATCTATCTATCTATCTATCCCATAGACAGTGTTTCTTAGGACATATGCATATATACTTAACACTGTAATATAACCTAAATTATTAATGCAACTTAATCCACACAACTGCATATATTTATAGCATGCAGAACAGTAATTATAGGCCTAGTAGATAATCCACATGACAGCTCCTATAAAATACAGTTACAAAAACAAGCATTGAACAGAACTGTTGTCGAGCAAAGCTGCACGTAATTGTGTCAGATCCAGTGCGCGCACACATCAGGATGATTACTTTGTGTTTGTGTGTGTAGCAGCGCTATAGTGCGCGTGACCCTTCACCCACTTCCAGCACAGCGAGTTCTCACACTTCTCAGCACTATATAAGGCTGATAACTGCGGCTACATTACCCACGTCTTCACGGTAAGTGAAATGGCGTTTACATTTTTCAGCATTTCATAAATATCAAATATGAAATACAGTGGCTAGTACACAGGACGCTCGCACGTATCCGGCTGATGAATGAAAAAATCGCTTAGCTTGCTTGTGTTTATTGTACGCGTCATACTTTTGACGTCCTAACGGCGCGTGTAAGATTTTATGAATGAAAGACCTGCTTTAGTCAGATCCACAAATCATTTACAAAGCGGGCTAGAAAGAGGGTGAGTACTAAAAATACCCGGAAACAACAAAGACAGATAAATGTTTTTACTAATAAGTCTGTAAGTTATGTAGTGAATGTTGGAGCTGAGTTGATTCCCCCCGTGTTTGTACCTGCTGTCGTAACGCTGGAGGCGGTAATTGTGCTTATTTTGTGGAGGAAAGTAAAGCTGACCTTTCACCTACTTCCGTGTTCTCGGAGACGTTAGGTCACATGAACAAAGGTGATCGCATATTACATAACCAGTGCTCAAAGGTCTGTTTAGGTTACACTGAATTTGTCGTTTATAATATTAATATAATACAACAACAAATATGATTGTCATTGCTGCCTGATAAGCAATATTTTTCATGTATTTTTTTATTTGTTATGAAACCTTAAAAAACGTATATATTTTTATATCTTTATATTATTGGAGTTTATGTATTTTTATTGTTATATTTTTATTGTTATATAAAAACATAGTAAATTTGATCTGCTTTTGCCATGAAATATATGGCAATAATTTCAAAACTCTCTCTTTTATTTGTGATGTACGCGGAAATGGGAATATATCATAAATGTAAAATTTAATACTTCAAGAATATTCTGTGAAATCAAAATGCTTTATATTAGATTGCTAGCATATCATTTTTTTCATATACATGAGTAGAATAACATAATATTGTAAATTAATTGTATAAAGCCCATGAGAAACTATGGCTGCAAAAGGAATAAAATAACTGAGATTAATCTGACATTTCTGAGCTTTGAGTATATGTGAGTTTTCTTGTATATAAATATTCAGAGTAAACAAATGTTATCCATAGCCAATAACCCAGATTAACATGTAAAAACGATAAGAATATCATGTTCATATTTTACAAAATATCAACATGCCTATTTCCAGATTCGCGTGAAATACATTCCTACAGGTTATCAGTATTGATGTTGTTATCATTATAAAATTGTAATGAGTGCATATCAATCCATCTATCTGCTTTGGGCTTTTGCTGTGTGTTTAAACTCACAATTCATTTACTATTTATGGTTTATTGCTTAGGTTATGAAATACACCATAAAAGTATCCTTGAGTGTTTCTTTAAAATAGTGCCCAAAAATATGTCCTATTAGTGCAGGTTGGATTGATGTTCAGATTTGATAAAGTCATAGCGTGGCAGTGCTAAAATAATCAGGGCACCTTAGCCCTGATTAGCTCACTTTATCTTGGTTACCCTGATGTAACACTGTTTGTATTTAGTGTTGTTGGAGATAGGCTTCCTCCGAGTCTTTGTAGATGACGTCATTACATTAATGATTCATCGCGTGTTAGCTCAGCTTTTTTATAACATTAAGCAGCACGACTCTTTAATACAGATAATAATTATAAGAAATGTCTACTTTACATCAAATCAGAACATTACAATGAGATCTGTCAGTGGGACACAAGAAATTTGAAATAAAAAAGTCTGACCCCAAACATAGATGAAAAGTGATGTGTAATCATTCTGCTAGCAGTTTGACAAATATTCATCAAAACTATTTTAAAGTTGCTAACCGAAGCCGGCACACACTTTCTGAGAATATCTTCTAACGTTTTTAAAATAATTTATTACAATAATTTATTTTATTAAAAACGTAAATCATTGTTAATAAATAATCAAACAAAAACAAATTAACTAACAAATATTATTCTAAAGGTAGAAGAAGGTTTTGTATTTGCTTGATAGTAGTGCTGAGCAGCTTGTTTTACACCTGTGTGCTGATTATGTAAATCATAGTTTACGTAACAGTACATTCCACTGCAGTGACTGATCAAATCTGTGGAGGAAAGGTAACGTGAAGGGGTGTGGATGTTGTATGAACGCAATAACCTCACCGTGTGTTTCCTCAGACTAGCAGCAGCTACTCACGGATCAGGATGTTGTCCTATCTTGCTCGCTGGGTGTCCAGAGGTGCTGTCCAGGCACTGAAGGGGACAACTAGTCGGCCTCAACTGGTCAAGACGCCTCGTATCGGCAATCAGACTCTGGCAGCGGCTCCTCTGCCCTTCGCTGGGGGCAGTCCAGGAGTGAGACAGGCCCGGGCACTGGATCAGGAGAGACTACTGCAAATCGACTGGGATGATGGGAGCTGTAGTTTGTATCCATTCACCTGGTTGAGGGATAACTGCCAGTGTCCGCTCTGTACGCTGCAGTCGGCTCAAGCACGCAGCCTGCCGTTCTCACATCTGGACGTGCACACCGGGATGGACCACGTACAGCTGACGGACAACAAGGTTGGTCTTGGTGAGCTTTATTTTGAAGGGCCCCTAAAGACATTCTGTTGACTATATAAAGTACATTTAGAACTGCATGTCAACTAACTGGGCATCACGGTGGTGCAGCTGGTTGCACAATCGCCTTACAGCAAAAAGGTCACTGGTTTGAGCCTAGGCTGTGTCATTTGGCATTTCTGTGTGGAGTTTGCATGTTCTCCCTGTGTTGCTGTGGGTTTCCTCCGGGTGCGCTGGTTTCTCTCACAAGTCCGAAGACATGTGGTATAGGGGAATTGGGTAAGCTAAATTGTCTGTAGTGTATGTGTGTTAATGAGTGTGTATGGATGTTTCCCAGTGATGGGTTGCAGCTGGAAGGGCATCCGCTGCGTAAAACATATGCTGGATAGGTTGGTGGTTCATTTCGCTGTGGCGACCCCTGATTAATAAAGGGACTAAGCCGAAAAGAAAACTGAATAAATGAATGTCAAATAACTCTCATTAGAAAATTAGTTCTTAAATAAATTGGCTTTACTTATAGTCAGTAGGATGTCTGTTGGGGATCAGCAAATAGAGATGCGCAGTTGGCGGTTACAGCCGCGGACTCTGCGGATAAACCGCGGATCGGGCGGATGACAAGACGAAAAATAATATTTTAATTAAATTCGGGCGGGTGGCGGGCGGTTGTACCAATGAAATAAAAAAATATGTCTAAAGTTTATAGAGTGCTTTTCATTTCGTATTTGTGCATCCTCGTTTCCTTTACTTGCTTTCTTGTCTTAGCTCCATCCCTCCGGGATGCGAGGGGAGGATGCAAGGAAAAGACAAGGACCGAGGAATCAAATCAAGTGAAAAGACACGTCCTCGTATCGTTTAGTGTCACTTCAAAGCGTCGTCAATTAATGCTGGATTTGGCTCGCACGTTTGGATTAACTACATGTCTACATTAAAGTCATTCTCTATTCTCTTGTAATCAATAAAGAAACATTCATTTATTAATAAAAAGGAATAAGCCATTTAAATAAAAAGCCCAATCAGCAGATGGCGGACGGGTGCGGTTTTAAAAATTGGTCAAAAATGTTGGTGCAGATGGATGGCGGACGGGTGATGAGTTTTGTGATGCGGTTGGGGATGAAATAAAAGCCCATCCGCGCATCTCTATCAGCAGAACAAAGTGCTGATAGTTTGCTAATACTCTGATAATTGCTGTTTGTAATTATCCAATAGTTCTTAAACTTGTTTTTCTGAATCTCATTGTAGGTGTCCATAACTTGGCCTGATCAGCACAGCAGTGAGTTTGATCCTGACTGGCTGAAGAAACGCTGCTTTTCCTCTGAGGCCAGACAGGCTCTGCAAGAGGAGCTCTTCCTTAATGGTGGGTTCATCATCATATTCTGTTTGGCTTCATTGGCAAAGTCTTTGGATTAATCATCTATAGTTTTACCTCTATAAAAAAAATTACATTTTTTGTAGTTCGGAATGAAGTACTGTTATTTAGGCCTGGCAACACAGAGATTTTTTAAATAATTTTTTTTGTATAAAGTTGCACTTCAGAACTGCAGTCAGTTTGCTGTTGTAATTACAATCTCGATTAATTAAGACTCAGTGGGTTTGCACTGATATAGAGTACTTCAAACAAAATGAAAGAATGAATCAGCAAACCATTGCATAAAGTTTTATGTAACAGAGATGTATGACTAGAGTGGTGAAGCTTGTGCAAACATCCGTATGCATACCTGCTGTTTTCTCACCGAAGCACACAATGCATGTTTACACATTCATCTAAAAGCTGCATCCAGCAGCAGAATGCGTGATGCTGGAATGTTCGCTAACAGCACATTGCTTGAAACATACTTTGATCTATTTACTCCTTCATGAAGAATGAAATAAAACTTTGACATCTCATAACCCTAAGACCGCAATTATTAGGACAGCATCAAGCATTTATGAAGACTAGCATTTGTGCATTATTAGACTTAATCAGTGGCGCATGTGGTCTGGACAGCAGTTCCTTTAGTAGTGTGCAGGCATGTCTCCCCAGAATTGCCCCTGTGTGGAAAGACTTTTTCCATTTCCTGCCACATGGAATAGAGATTTGAGCAGAGTGAGCTGTTGTGCTTAAACATCACTCTTGAGGGATGCCGTGGTTGGAGCAGACTGAACAATGTGTCCATCTGAACAAGCATCCTGCACATATTTGCTTGACTTGAGATTTTAAGATTAGATGCGTGCCATTAGGGCTCAGAGACAGATTTTGTTCACCACAAATGTTCTTTAGTTCACACCTCATTCTATTGTTTTTTTCCCCTATAACATTCAGGAAATTATGCTATTGTTTTGCTTAAAGGCATCCCCTGTGCCCCTTAAAACCGTGAAAGACAACCAATAAATGTCCACGCTTTAAAGCATAGACTGCACATCACAAGTATCTGCTTCTGGCTGAGGTGTTAAATACTCAAGGCTTGCATGTGCTTAACAAAGCTCCTTAACTGGCACATAATATGACAGTTCTGCCCCCTTGTTTTAAGACCTTCCATATAAACTCTTCAAGCTGTCCAAAAGAGGCTTGTAAAGCCCTCACCTTGCAGTAATACGTCCGTCATGGGCAGTAATCTGCCATTACCCATTTCCTGAAAGATTAGTACCAGTTGTAGTCAACTCATGCCCTCCATGTTTTTTTCCCACTATTCACTTGTCTTTTTTGATATTAGTCAGTACTACTTTTTCATTGCTGAACTTATAACCCAAATATGAATTGAATATTTTTTTATTTAATATGGTATATAATTATTATTATTAAGCCTTTTGACTATAGTATTTTTTCTAGCCTATAACAAATTGTTGAACGACCAAATACTATATACCTTCTAAATAAGGGCCAATTGCAAATTGGTTAAGTCATTGTTAAGTCATTCTTCAGTTGCTGCTAAAAGCTTTGGTTTCCATATAAAACTCAGACTCACACTTAGCATTGCCTTGACCAACCTGAAACGTACTTAAAATGACATTTGTATGTAGGTAGTAAAATTTACACGGCAGCTCTTGTCAAGTTTTATAGAGGAGTTCGTTTTTTTGTTTTATATTTGACTGTTCTCCAATTCAAATAGTTGGGACTTGATCTTGTACACCCACAACAGTTGCACAATGCAAATATGGCTGCCAAGTGAACGGACTTTTCTAAAAACAAATCAGTTTAGGATTTTTATGACCCAGTGAACTGATTCACTCAAAGGTTTTTTCCCTAGGGCTGATGTCCGGTTTACAAGAGGGCACAAGTATAGTTACAGTGTGTCCTGGTTCAGCTGACATCATGCATGCCATGACATCATGATCCTTCACAGCACCAAGACCACATTGTTCCAGTCTAAAATAAAAAGAGCAAAACAGTCACATTGCTGTGCCCGACAAAAAACAGTTCACCCTTCCCACACAGAAAAAGACCACACTGACACAGGCCGGTGATTAAGTTTACTTAAATGACAGTTGAAATGGTCCATTTAAAGTCTTATTTTTCCAAATGGTGTATGGAAAACTAATGGCTAGACTCAAAAGCAGTGTCTTAGTTAATTTACTTGAAAAGCACATGGGAATTGCACTGAACATAGGACACTGAGCACATTCAAATTAAGCTATTCAAAAAATCAAATAAATCTATTTTCCATTTGAAAATGATCTCTGTGGTTGTGAGCTTCTGTCTGTCCTGTTCTTGGTGAACTCTGCACTGTGCTGAGCTCTCAGTGGGGACTCAGTTTGACTAGACTCAGACAGGCTGCCAGCTACAGCAGCCACAGCTTCACATTACCATAGCTGGAAAACTCACGCAGGCAATGCTGAAGGAAACTGTTCAAGCACACATAAGCTGACACCTTTCTTTTCCTGCGTGCCTTTATGTGCATAAATGCATGTTTCCGTCTGTTTTGGAGACTAAAAAGGTCATTGAAAAATAACGTCAATTTTTATTAAAGTGTCTCAGAGGCCCCAGTTGGACAGAATGATAATATGATATTAATCTCTGGCTCTCAAGTCAACGTCAGTCGTGCCAGAAAAACCTAGTATGTCAGCGGGACTGAGAATATTGAGCATTACATGCTTATAAGAGCCGAACAACATTACTGACCTGGACCGACTGAACAACTTCACCCTGGGCCCAGTGCCCAGCTCTCTCTCTCTTGCTTTCTTATTCTTGATTAAACTCATTCCAGAACCTCACAGTAATATTATGGGTGTTTTTTCAGCCTTGTGTGTCAATCTTTTTAGTTTTGTCAGTCTACATCTTGACAGATTTTTTTTTTTTTAGAACTACACATTTTATTAGAGCAGTATCAGCACAATAACATAGTTATAACTTCGTTTCCTCATTTCTTCATTTTCTTGTCGGCTTAGTCCCTTTATTAATCTGGGGTCGCCACAGCGGAATGAACCGCCAACTTATCCAGCATTTGTTTTACGCAGCGGATGCCCTTCCAGCCACAACCCATCTCTGGGAAACATCCATTCAAACTCATACTTACAGACAATTTAGCCTACCCAATTCACCTATACCACATGTCTTTGGACTTGTGGGGGAAACCGGAGCACCCGGAGGAAACCCACGCAACCACGGGGAGAACATGCAAACTCCACACAGGAATGCCAACTGACCCAGTCGGGGCTCGAACCAGCGACCTTCTTGCTGTGAGGCGAACGTGCTACTCACTACGCCACCGTGGCGCACTTCATTTCTATATTAAAAATATACTTATAACTAAGTAATAAAATGACTTGGCATCTTACGCCTAAATTATTCAATAACAACATCTTTAGGCTAAACTGTAAAAATATCCATTTTTATGGTTCGTCTGTGTTTTCTGTTTATTGACACTTTTTATCAGTATTATGGGAATGTGATCTCTCTGCTCTGACAACTTGCGATGTTGAAAAGTTCAACAAGGTGACATTTGTTGACATTTTTATAAGACTGAAACAATATATTCATGTAAATTATAGCACAAATAATGAGATGTCAGTACTTTCCTCTATAGAACAAAATGTAGTTTCAAACTACTCAAAATGTAAAAAAAAAAAAAGAAATTCTGCTAAACCGTCAGGAACATTTTCGACACCAAAAGTTGACAGAGGTCTCATAATGTTTATATATGGGCAATTACTTAATTTGTTGGAAAGTTCCTTTCTTTCAGAGCTAATTTGGTCTTTGGAGTGTCTGCTTGTGACAATTTATCCCGTGGAACAGTTTTCTAAATTGAGAGAAGCTGAAAAGGAGGTGTGGGGTTGAAAAATACCTCTACTGCATAGAAGTCCAAACAGTGAATTACACACATGAGTGCAGAACTCTTGCTCACACGTGCACACTTCTCTAGAGTAAACGTCTGTGGAAGTAGACTGAGGCACCAGAGTTTTCCAGCAGTGTTCCTTCACAGTCAAACATGCAGGCCCTCACACAGTGTTCTGACCAATGTGTTCTGGCCTCATCCCTGACACACACCCACACACACAATCCTTCATTATGCAAAAACAGACACTGGAGCTGATTTTACAGTAGGCTAAAGTAAGTGCGAAGATTCTATCATGTGTTTATTTGCATTGTAAATCAGTGCACTTGGAGGGAGTAACGGAGATAGAATAGATAAAGAGAAAAACATGTTTAACTTGGAAAAGATTTTAGCTACTGTTTAAGTAATGCTGACATCATTCCCACATAATTATGCAGAGTAGAGCTACTGTTAATACTGCTTTGTAATTTACCACTGGAGCTTAGTTTCTTAGTTGTGTCATTGCTTTATGTATATGTATATCTGTATTTCAGAGCGTGAGTATTGGGACTCTGGTCTCCAAATCCCCACAGCAGACTTTGAGGAGGTTCTACATGACGACAAGGCTGCGTTGGCCTGGTTAGAAGCTCTGAGACGCATTGGCATAGTCTACCTGAGGGGGGCACCAGCGGAACAGGGCCAGCTGGCCAGACTCAGTCAAAGAATTGGCTACCTGCGCCTCACCTTTTACGGGTATGAACTGAAAGTTTGGCTGTGCTCTAATGAAGGCAATGAAATGTCTGTTGGGTAAATGACAGATGTATCATAAAATATATAAATATATATAGTAATTTTTACACTGCTGCACAATACAGGGGTGCCCAAACTCAGTCCTAGAGCACCAGTGTAATGCAGAATTCAGCTCCAACCCCAATTAAACAAACCTGAACCAGCTAACCAAGGTGTTACTAGGGCAGTATCCAAAATTGCCTATACCCACATTCACTTTTCCTTAAAATAGTCCACTTGACAGAGTGAATGAAAATCAGTGAGTGAATTGGAGCACTGAGTGCACCAGAAGGGATGCCATTTTGTTTGTGCTTTGCTGGTTGATAAAACCATCAAACAGATTGGATTTTAAACTTCTTGTGGCTGTGATAGTAGGTGAGCTGTCTATTAGTAATGAAACTGTCATTTTAGACGTTACTTCAATTAAATAATATTTTAGTTTAATTATGTTGAAGTAAGGGCCAGTTGCAAATTGGTAAAGTCATTCTTTAGTGGCTGCTAAAAGCTTTGGTTTCCATATAAAACTCAGACTCGCACTTAGCTTTGCCTTGACCAACCTGAAATTTACTTTTAATGGCATTTGTGATAGGTAGTAAAATTTACAAGGCAGTTCTTTTCAAATTTTATAGCTGAATTAGGTTTTTTGTTTTAACATTTTACTATTCTCCTATTCAAATAGTTGGGACTTGATCTTGTACACCCACAACAGTTGCACAATGCAAATATCGCTGCCAAGTGAACGGACTTTTCTAAAAACAAATCAGTTTAGGATTTTTATGACCCAGTGAACTGATTCACTCAAAGGTTTTCTCCCTAGTGCTGATGTCCGGTTTACAAGAGGGCACAAGTATAGTTCTTCTAGTTATAGGAGTGATTTAATAGTTGTGTTGAAACAAGTTGGAGCTACTGTAAACTCTGCAGGTTTGGGCACCCCTGCTATAATAGGAGTCACAATACTTCAGGAGCCAAAATCAGTTTGAAAATCTTACTGGTGGTTTTCTGACAAGCTGGTGCAAAATGGATGCAATAATATTCAGTCTGTCAATAATACTATATGAGAAATAATTATGCTTTTCATACAGTACTGCTATTGCAAAGTGTGCTCGCTCTTTGTCCTTTGTTTCTCAAAAACACCAGTTCACAACATTTTAAAAAGATTTTAAACATCTGTGACTCTGTTTACACCACAGACTGGGCAAAAATGGCATATACAGTATGCCAGAGCTGCCACTCTCACTCCAAGGTCTATATTGCAAAGCAAGACAAATAACCTGCTGCAGAGGGCACAAACCCATCAGTCATGGAAAGTGTAATATGGTGTGATGAGTAATGTGGTTAGATCTTCCACCCTAATGCTTTACATCTGGACAGGTTTGTAACTGAAGGAAATAAAACAGTCCCTCAACCCACAGTAGTCTGGTAGGAGACACTGTAAGAGATCTGTAGTGGTTCTGGCAGCTGTTTCATTAGGCCTGAAGAGTCTCTACAACAGCCAAAGAACACAAGGCCAGGTGCACCTTATGATGTCACACATCTCTTCTTGAGATTAAATTTTTAGTATTGTTGCTTATGTACTATTATGTTGTTAGGTATTTTAGTTATATTGTCCATCCCCTAGAAGACTAATGGTTGACATTTTAATCTTTATCTCAAGCCCTAAAGTCATATTTCTGCTTCCACTACACACTTTTCGGCTACAGAGTGAAAAAATAAAGTGTGTTAAATTGATAATGCAGCCTCAGTGCCAATCTATAGAACAGTTCCGTTTGTAAAAGATTATCACCGATATCACGGTATGAGTCATCTGTCTTCACCATCGTTTGACGAAAGCATTTTGTGCTGCAACTGCCAAAAACAATGTTCTGTTTTCAGAAAACATCCTCTGACAGCATCTAAATGAATGAGAGATGATGTGAAAGAGCTTTGCTCTACACTCCATTAAGCTTGTTCTACTGCTCTAGACTCACTGGAAAATGATCAGTGAGCACAAAGTCATTGTGTTAATCAAAAACCATTGACCGTCTGCTTTATTGTACCTGCCAAACACCAAAACCTTTCAAAAGAACATGCAAAGAACATTTTTAATAGGCAGGATGAGTAAATGGAAAGCTTTCACAGCCCAGGACAGACAGATAGAGGGGCTGGAGGGAAGAGACAGACACAACGTGAGCTTTTGGCTATAATCACAAAGCCATGCACGTCAAGCTCGCTCTCAGCTGACACCTGCTAAGTGACAGGCTAAGTGATTTAAAATCCTACTAACCCCTGGAGCTCGGTCAAACTGGCCAAAACACAGCTTCACCTGACTCGGTCTGGAACAAAAAGCATTGCAGCTGCCAAATCAAGACTTTTATTGGCTAAGGATCCTCTTGTTGAAGGCGGAGGCTGTGGTGTGTCTGACAAGGAGGATTCTGGTTTCTAATATGGCCTGAACGATCTTACTGAGGCCACTAATCTGCCTCATTTCCCCTTTTTACTCCTTTTCCTTTCTTTTGTTCTCAGTTTAATAACTGAAGAAAATGGTTATTTTATAGAATCCTAACATTTCTGAAAGTTGTGCTGCCAAACTTGTATTTAATTTTGTAATCGACCCAACGGTGTTTCATTAGAAACTGAATAATTCATAGACTGGAAATGGGCTATGTCTGGACAAATACATCCCATATACTTTAAAAAAAATTATGTTTATTTAAAAAAAAAAAAAAGTACTACTTAAAAAAAAAAGCTCCTCATTTGATCTAAAAATGGGAAAATATTCAAAATATGTTTATCAAAAATGGTTTTTCATAATTTTACGGCGTTTTGGATATGAAACTATCTTTATTTAAATAACAAGGCAGAAATTCTTATTGTAATAATGATATTAATGTAACTTATTTGTAGATCCAGTGTTTCCTCTGGGATTTTTTCCAGCTGTGGCGGCAGGCACAGATCTTCCAACTACCTATGGCGTTATATCAATGACAAATGTGAGCGCAGTATTACAAGATCGCATTCATCTAATACGAGCATGCCAATCTCTTTGTTTGCGCGCCGATTTCTTCTGTTCATGCACAAAACTTCTTACACGCCCTCAAATATACACTGCTCAAGCGCAGATTCTCTTGTGCGCTAAGTGCTGCTGAGGTGCGATTTAGTGCGTTTACTGTATGTAACGAGTATATCTCCAACAATTATTAGATTTGCTAGGAATATTTCTGATTGTCTCCAATAGACCTACAGAACAGCATTGATGCGCCCTGAGGTAAAGTAAAACCGCCATAAACTACAGCCGTCGTTGTATGCAGAACCGTAGAGCTTTACCTATAAAGTATAATTATGAAAACTGTGTCCATCATAACTGAAAGCTATGTTGTGTTTGCTGGCCTTACACATCACGCAATCCTGTCAGTCAGTCAGTCAGTCTGTCAGTAAGTCAGCATGTCACCTTAAAGGGTTAAACAAATAACACACAGCACTACTACGATTACAGAAATGTTCGCTCTGTTATAATTCACTTACCTTTTAATAAGTTTTTGGTGCGATTATAACCCGCTATTTAAAACAACAACAACAACTGAATGTTTAGAATGAGAAGCTGTGATGTAGCCGTGGCGGGAATGAATTTTGGTGTGGCGTCCCGCCATGAATGAATGAATGTAGCGGAAATACTGAGATGTATTTCTTAATTTGTCTAGAGAGCAGGTTCATCAAGAATTTACAAACAAAAACTAAAACTAAAAAAAAAAAAATCTAAATCACTATTAACTTCTTTCTGTGTGTTGCCATAACAAAAATGTCTGCTTTGTTCATTGCAGTGATTCCTTAGTCTTTAAATTTACTCGCAAGACGGTACTAAATCAAGTAAGCATTTTACAGCTGTGGTTTCCTACAATAAATACATGGAGAGATGTAGTAAAACTTTACAAGCCCATAGTCACCTGTTCTGACCCATCGTCCCCTTGCTTTTACAGACACACGTGGCAAGTGCAGGACAAGCCCATGGCTAACAATGTTGCCTACACTTCTGGAGAACTGAGTCTGCACACAGATTACCCTGCTCTCCATCATCCGCCTGGGGTCAGTTTACAGACACACACACACACACACACACACACACACACACACACACACACATCCCATACTGTGCTGCATTAGTCATTAACTGAATATGCTTTTTTTTTAGCTTTAGAAGGGACTTTCCTTCATTGTGCATACAGCATTCATGCCTACATACATGCAGTATTCTGCATAAATACTGGCACCAAAAATGAATAAAGAAGGCTGCGAAAAAATATTAACAAAGAAACTGCTCACATTGACCAGAAATAACTGCAAATTCAACACGTTTTTAATAAAAGTTATTGGTAGCCCCCTGAGATCAAATGAGCAAAATATTGCGGAATCACATTTCCAATTTATTTATTTTTTCCTCATTTTTAGTACACCTGGATGAGTAGGAACAGGAATTTATTCAACCATGACGTCCTATTTCACAGAGGTGTAAATATGTGTAAACAGTAGTAACACACCTGTTAAACACAAAACCAAAGAACAGAGCTGTGATTCGTGGCAAAAGGTTTTGCTTGATAAAAAGCAAATTTTTTTTATTTTTTAATTTTTTTATTTTTTTTTAGAAAATAGCAAAAATACTGAAAACACCACCACAAATTTCCACCATGAGGGCAAAAATGAAGAAATGTCAGTCTATTGGATGTGTTTTAACTCAAGAGGATGTGTTTCTAAATTTGTGTTAGGAATTTAGGAAGTTATTTAGGTCTTGGAGGCAGAAAGTCTTCAAAACTGCAATTCAACATCACCAAAAATTGTTTGTAATTGTGATTTGGTGATTTGAACAGAGATCAGACATTTGAGAAATAAAGACATTTTCCCCTCATAGCCTTCTCTGCTCATATTTACAAAGGGAGCAAACATTAGTGGAAGGCACTGTATATACAAATATTTGTTATGTAATGTATGAGAGAACCGCTTTTGAATATGTAAGATAACATTTGATTGTGTGTGTGTAGGTGCAGTTCCTACATTGTGTCCGACAGGCTGATGAAGGTGGTGAGAGTGAGGTGGTTGATGGGTTTCACATGGCAGAGCAGCTCCGCAGGGAAGATCCAGAAGCATTTAACATCCTCTCCTCTCTCAGGGTGGATTTCACAGACAGCGGTGCTGATTACTGTGACTTCAGTGTGCAGTCCAAAAACCACATCATAGAGTAAGATTTAGTGTGACTCCTACACACACACACACACACACACACACACACACACACACACACACACA
>CAIGQQ010039163.1:7297635-7333268 GCA_903798035.1 Danio albolineatus | reverse complement strand
TAATAATAATAATAATAATAATAATAATAATAATAATAATAATAATAACAATAATAATAATAATTATAAAAAATAAATAAATAATAATAATAATATTATTATTAATGGTAGTAATAATAATAAAGGCAATAATCACTGGAGTAATAATTACATTTGAAACTACATACAATTAGAAAGCAGTAATTAAAAATTGTAATAAATATTTAACACTTTAGCATTTTTTTACACTTAACAAATGCCACTTTGATGAACAGAATAATTTTCTTAAAAAAAACTAAAAAAAATAAATAAAAAAAAACCTGACCCCAAACTTTTGACCGGTAGTGTGTATATGAAACATACAATATTCTGTTTTATCTTTATATCTTTATCTTTTATCTTTATCTATATATATATTTAAGTTGTTTAAAAAAAAGTAAAAATGTATTTTTTTAATTAAAGGTTTAAAGGTTTAAAGTAAATTGCTAAAACTTTTAATGTCTTTTAATGTCTTTTTGATATAATGACATTTTAATGGCTTCCAAATTAAACATTCAGAGTTTACTCACGCACAATGTCTTTACAAACCTGTGTAAAGTTCTTTATTCTGCAAAACAACTTTTGGTTCACATTGACTTCCACTGTCTGGATAAAAACACATTGGAAACCAATTGGAAGCAAAATTGTCTGGCAACCAAAATTCTTCAAAATATCTTCTTTCATGCTCCATACAGGTTTGGAATGACATACTGTAAGGATTGGAAAATCATGACAGATGATTCAAATGTTTTACAGAACTATTTTTAGGTCATTAGAGCACCAGAACACCATTAGCTAAGATGAAGGGTTAGAACAAAAATAAATGGCCTATTTAGGGTTTACATATTCCAGTCTCTTCTATATTATCAGTGTTACTAGATGTACTGTTACTAATAGTATATAGTGTAATTAATGCTTTTGTCCTTGCAGCAGCTTACTAACGGGACTTTTTCAGTTAAAATGGAAACAAGCTTTTTTTGTGCACAGTTCCTTACCATTTAAAATGTCTTTACATTTGAGCTTCATGAACAGCGTGTTAGTAAAATAGTCCAATAACCCAAAACTAATAAATCAATAAATAACCCGAGAACATACAGAACATAAACTAACTTATGTAAAATGGCTTATATTAGAACCATTACCTCATTATCTCCTATTTAATTATACTTGATTATATGGACAGTTCATGCCCAAAATAAATTTAGCTGTTAATTTATTTCCCCAGGCCAGCTAAGATGTAAAAAATTGCGATAAAGAAGATTTTAAGCTGAGAGTGATGTCATTGATGATTTATAAACAGCAAGTCAACTCTATCAGGACTTTAGAGCACATATCAGAACTCTCCTGAAAACAAAATCACCTCCACCTTAAATGGCCTGAAGGTAAGTAAATTAACAGCCTTTTGATTATTTTTATCATTAAAGCCCACTAAGATTGTTCGGAATAAGAAAAAAATATCCTTTAACTCTCCCCAACAATGTAATTTGTGCTGCTTTGAAAATGTTTTGCACAAGGTTCTACATCTTACCTCTGGCACACCACAATAAACCGACATCACACCAACACTCACAAACCGTAAGGACCAGAGCTGGGCGCCGTGACCATTAACACGTCATACTAACACACACAGCGGGTGGAATGTTCTGACATTTGAAAAAGTAAATCTCTGCTTGTGATTATGCAACCCAAAAAACAAACATCCAGCAAATAAAGCCAAACGACGACAACAACAACAATGAAAAAGAAAAAAAGAAAACAGCTATTCCTCTCAGAGATTCTTCAGGAACAACAGATTAAGTCATCTTTAAATTCAAGTATTCATTTTAAACCTGATTATGCCTTTAACTCTTAGGTTAGGTTCTTATTGCTTATGTTCCAAAACAACTCTCAGAGGAAGTTAAGGCACGGGTAGAAAGAAAGAGTAAGAGGAAGGAAAGGAGACATGGAGAGATGGTGAGATGAATACAGACGAGAAGTGGCAGAAAAGAGAAACGGGGGATTGGATGGATTGAGAATGACAGGGATTGTGGTGTTGAATTTGGCAAGCACTTTGTCATGGCTATGAGAAAGGCAACACCTCCTACCTGGCTGTGCATAAATTTGAGGTTGATGCCTTCCAGCGTGACCTGAAGGAGACCACCCTCCCCTGTCTTCATGTCCTGAACCGGAAACTCGCCTCCAAGCTCTGGACCTGCACATGGGAAGGAGGAAAAATTTTTTGGAAAAACATTTATTTTAGTGAGAACATTATTATAGAGTAGTTGCCAAAATTGATGCCCAGTCGAGGAAAATTCATACTTTATTCAAGCATATTGATATCATGTTGATGTCATTATTTTAAAGAATATTGGGTTGTTGTACTTGGCAAGGGTAAAATTTGTATGCGCGCCACATTTCAGTGGTTTAATTTGTGACAAAGCAAGGAAACATGCTTACTGAGGAATGTGCTGGAGAATCAAAAACAAACGGGAGTCTTTGTTAATCACTCATAATGTTATTGTAGTCAGTGTATGCTTTTTGTCTGCATCTGCATTGCAAATGTTGATGCTTAATTATTGGCATAAAAGGCAAAAACTTTGTCATTAAATATCTAAAAGGGATATTTTTATAAATATATGGGATTATATTTCATAATCGATGGATTACTCTTCAGTGTTTGGACTCTCAGTAGTGAATATTAAACCACACTGAACTGAACTAAACTCCAACAATAAAAACTGGACTGACACTGTTTCAATTTACTATAACCTTCTATGTGAAGCTTTGGCACAATCTACATTGTAAAAGCGCTATACAAATAAAGGTGAATTGAATTGAATTGAATATTTCACCTGAAAATGATAATTTACTCACTTTCAAGTAGTTTAAACTTTACGTTTTTTTTCTTCTGTTAAACACACAAAAAAAAGATATTTTGGCAAAATGTTGGAAACCATTAACCACTGACATCCATAGTAGAAAAAAAAACTCAATATTATGGAAATCAATGGCTACTGTTTTACAAAATTCCTCAAAATATCTTTTTCTGAAGAAAAAAAACTCAAACAGCTTTGTGACAAGTGAATGGTGAGTAACCAATGACCACATTTGCAGCTTTATGTGAACCAACCCCTTAACCTTCATAAGCTGCTCATATTTTCTTGGTTCCATTAAACTTATAGGTGTCGTAAACGGCAAGTATTGCGCCAATGCCACCTCCACAGACCACTTTGGCCAATACAAAATAGCAAAAAGGGCAAATTCAGATGTGTTACATTACTTTTATTGTTGACATTATAGATAAATGTGGTATAGTTTACCTCAATTTAAGCAATACAATTCAATCGCTTTGGTCAGTAAGATTATTTTGTTAATTTAATTATAGACAAACATAAAACCCAAAAATTCTACCAACTACAAACATCTAAAAGTAGGACAGGGTGATTAATCGAAAATGAAATCGTGAACACAATTAAACAAATCTGCAATGGTCATGCACATCTTGTCAGGGAAGCATGGTGTGACCAGCAGTAAATCTCATGCTTATGGAATCATCTAACATGATGATTTATTTCAAACACTTGACTGAAGTTATGAAGAAAGTTTGGAGCAAAAGCATGTTATTGTATGTGGAGATTCAACATTCTGCCTTTACTACACAGAGCTATAGTTTGAGAAGCGACGCAAACATCTGTCATTATCACATTATGATTATCTTGAGGTCGTTATCGTCCGATTAAATCATGTGGTGTATTTTTGTGTAGCTTATCAGTGTACTATTCAATTTCTCAACTCATGTTAAAAGTCTTGGGGTTATACTAGATGGCATGCTCTCGTTTGGTCCTCATATTAGTAATATCTCACGTTCTGCCTTTTTTCATTTGCATAACATTGCAAGACTTCGTTCTTCACTATCTCAACAAAGTACTGAAGTGCTTGTTCATGCTTTGGTTACATCTTGGATTGACTACTGTAACTCTCTCCTATCTGGCACTCCTGATAAGCAACTCCACAGACTACAGTTAATTCAGAATTCAGCGACTAGGATAGTTACCTGCTCGCGTACTTCTGATCATATAACTCCAATTCTCTTTCACCTGCACTGGCTCCCTGTTCACTATCGTATACAATACAAAATCCTCCTCCTAACATACAAAGCACTTCATAACTTGGCCCCTCACTATCTTTCTGACCTTCTTCATTTGTACACTCCTTCACGCTCACTGAGATCATCTTCTGCTGAACTGTTGTCTGTTCCAAGCTTTAAGATGAAGTCGTTTGGTGGCAGGGCTTTTAGTTGTGCAGCACCAAAGCTATGGAACTCCCTGCCTTTACACATTAGCCAGGTGGACTCTATTTCCAATTTTAAATCTTAGATAAAAACATTTTTGTTTAGGATAGCTTTTAATGAGTTGCTGGTTTGATATTATGTTGACTGTTATTTTTACTGCTTGTATTTTTATGATGTGTTTGTGATCTACTGTAAGGTGTCCTTGAGTGTCTTGAAAGCCGCCTATAAATAAAAGGTATTATTATTATTATTATGGCTCTGGATTTGTGTAGTAAACTCTGCTCCATCTACATTAAGTTTACTAGAACCAGCTTTACTGAAAAAATGCGCATGAAAATCACCTTTGATTAATCTCCTAACCTATCTGAAATCGTACAGAGACCCACAATGTACCTGGCTTGATGCTCTGTTGTCGAGCAGCAGCACGCTCCATGCTGTCTTTAACACAGTAGTACAATTCCCGACACTACACACACAAAAACACACAAAAAGAGACAAATAAGTACAGTAACTGATTATTAACTTCACTCTCAAGTCTCAGTTAACATATATTGCATTGTTCCATTATCCTCAGTGTACATTTGTACTACATTATGACTGCATCTTACCTTCTTAGTGTAAAACTTGTTAAGCTGCGTCTCCTGGCCGTTTCTCCTCCACAGACACAACACTTTAGTTTTGGGACAGTAAGTCATATTTATGAGCTTCTCATACCACCAGCGCTCATAGACTGTGCCAATATTACTGCGCAAGACGATGCAGTCATCACACACCTAAACACACAACGTGAACTCGTCCTGAGTTACAACATGTTTTTATCCAGAACAGTTCAAAAGAATAAAAAAACGAGATGCAAAACTCGTACCTCCATGAAGAATATGTCACCAGTTGTATCAGTCCCAGCATGCACAACAAACGTCTGCTTTTTAATATGCCTGCTGCCACTCGGCCTGATGGAAAGCTCCCGACCGATCTGAAACAAACCACATGGATCTGTCAAACACTCATTATTTCATCAGACTAGGTTTTGACTACTTCTTTATTAAGTTCTTACTAAATGTGCGAGGCGATCCAGGACTTCATTGATCTCCTGACTGTGAGTGAGGCCAATGTGGGATTTGCCCATAAGACGCCGTACTTTCTTCCTGATGTCGTTTTTACTGACCTAGATTTAAGGGAAAAAAAGTGTAAGGGTAACAGTTATAGTTACACTATATTAAATTATAATAAACAGTTACAATATTTAAAAGTTTGGCATCAGTAAAGGTTTTGTGTTTGAATTCATTACAGTAGTTGTGAAATGTTTTCAAATATAGGGCTGGGCGATTAAATCGGTATCAGTATTTATTGACCGTCCACCATTGCCAATAACAATGAAAAAAATTCTGTATGAAGTTTCTGTATGAAGGCTATAGTTTTATTAAAATGTGGCTGTTGAGCACACGCGTTGGAAGGAATGCCAATAAGCTTAGGGAGTAAGTTCATTTCCAGTGGAGGCTTGTGGAGGAGCGACATGCACATGTTGTGCATGTTGAAAAACATCTGAACTTTTCTGAATGTCCAGAGTGTACCACAATTCATGCAAGTAGAACTAACCAATCTGCTTCACACTTTGTATGGAATATACACATTTCAGTAATAACGACTCATTACCCAAGACAAACACATCGCACCCAAACACTGCAGTGCTTTTTACTTTTCTCCATAAAATTTTATCGGAGCTTTGGCAATGGTTTGTCTGTTTGTCATCCTCTGAGAAAACAGTTGATGGTCACTTAAGATACAGAAAGATGGCAGGGGAGCACAAGGGGCACTGAAGGGGAAAAAAATTAATAAAAACACCATCGCACTTGTCACTTCTGGTCAGAATAACTGTAACACATGCAAAAATGTTTAAGGATGGCACCAGAGTGGCTTTTTTGTTTCTTTTCTTGTGCATCCCAGCCACTAGCACGCCATTTGAAAGATTTTTTAGCACAGGGTTAATGTAGTCACTCAACTTTACAATTTATAATGTTGCAACATGTGTTTGAATAAAGATGGTTAGTTCCTTTACTTGAAAGCTCAAATTAGATTTTCATATTTTTTTTGTTGAGTTTGAGGTTTACTGTATCCTTATTATTGACAACTCAAAGTTTGCTTTGATTGTTCAACGTTTACACTTTACCATTGCACGCACTTTGTAACATTTTATTTATCAAGTTTAAGAGTCTCTTTAATGCTTGTGTTTATTTTATTATAAAGAGATGAGATATTTTGATTAAATATTTTTGTTTTTGACTATTAAAACTATTTGCCTTTGTAATGTTGGTAAATGAAAATAAACTGGTTAAGTTGATTAAAAAAAACATAATATTCCTAAATGTACTGTTAAACAATATACAATTAATTATATATACTGAATGATATGAAACATATCGTGATAATCTTTTTTTGCAATATCGCCCAGCCCTAATCAAATATTAGTTTAATTGTTTTAATTTAATATCTGCAATTTAAGTATTCAGTTAAAAAAAACATTATTATTATTATTATTATTAATAATAATAATAATATTACTATTATTACTATGATTATTATTATTATCATCATTATTATTATTATCATCATCATTACATATTATTATCATTAACCATGCTTTTTTCATATATATATTTTATTAAATAGATAACTTAAAATAATATTAAATAAAAATAAATTAAATTACATAATAAAAAGTAAAAATGCTATCCATTATTATGCTAACCAATGCTGTATTAAAAATTACATATTTAAAATGACTTTTTAATACATTTTACAATGCAATTCATTACTGAGAAGGAAAAGTGCTCAAAAACATTTTATATTATTACCAATGTTGAATCAAGCATGATATAGAAATTATTTTTAAAAACATAAAAAACGTCCAAGCATCTATTTCTTCTACAAACATTAAATCTAGCTGACCCCACACTTCTGAATGGTGGTTTATATAAAAATCTCAATATTTATTTAAACATACAGTGTGTGAAGAAATGAAACTGAGCACTCGTTGATACCTTCATCATCAGCATGTAAGCAATCATATTGTGCAGAAGCGTAGCCAGCAGTCTGTCCTCATCATCCTCCAGTCTCTTGCGGTCATGATCTCCCAGAGAAAGATACCTGAGAGAAAATAAAACAGCACAGTCGTATTTGGACAGAGTAATCAAAACAGAGCATCACAGTTTACATCTAAATCCTAGCATGACCAAAAAGCTTATAGCTCAAGGCTAATTCAAACCACTCCACTACTTTCCTGAAGAACAGAACATATGGAAAATATTTCAACATTGTCAGATGGCTGTAATTTGTATGTATGAACTCTTTAATATGTTTAGTACGCTATCATCAAGGTATGCAAACTTTTGAAAGCAGACAATTATGAATGATCAATTTCATGTTGGGTTTTTCCATTTTGTGGTTATTTGTTGCTTTCGCTGCGGCATGAACACTCCTGTAGGCACTCAAAAACACACACACAAACCTGTCGATCATTTCTTGTGGTCCCTGATCCATTCCCATTCCTTCCCGTTCCAGCATTACAGCATCCAGGAAGGCATCCTCCCAAAACTGCATCTGATCCCACAGAGTCGAGCGCTCCTTACCTACACATACACACATTTACACTCTTTGTTTGAGGAAAGGTGCACTTCATTTCAGTATGCCAGAATACACAATGACAATATGCAGAGTACTACAGTAAACACCCTTCATAACATTAATTAACAAAGAAAATTCAAACACCACAATGCTATGGAAGATTGTTTCAGCCATGAAATAAAAAAAGGTAATAACACATTTTTATCTTTCAATTCTAACTTTATTTCCACCAACTATGATTTTACAATTCAGACTTCTCCTAGAACTGTTATTTTATACCTTGCAATTGCACATTATAGACTATAAACATGAAACTGCAAGACTTTTTCCCCCTCCAGTTCTCCAATTCTGTGCAAAAACTACTGGTATACAGTATGTAATCTTAAAAATCTGAGAATAGCAAGATGTAAAGTTGTTAAAAAAACAACAACAACAACAACAACAAATGTAATTGAGTTTATATGATGCACTCCTGACTTTTGTACTAGAATTCTATGTACTATCTATACTGAGTTTCTTCTGTCAGAAAAAAAAGTCAGAGATATAGTTGCAATTACCTTTTTTATGGCACAGGCTTCCATACAAAGCGATTGCACAGCATGCTTTAATAAAGGTGCTATCAAACCTTATGAAATTAATTTTAACACAGCATTAACACACGCCTACATACATCTGCTTATTGTTTCGGCATTCGCATTCTCTCAAACAGTTGTCACCACTCAATTTCACACAAACACACTGAACTGGAAAGTAAAACTTATTTATTAGATCCATCTGGTTTCTTTATTTTACTTCACTTATTATATTTAATATAATAACACCATAAATGGACCATAAGTTCATGCAAACAGTACCATGCACACAAACACACAAACAAATTCAAATTTATCTAATTTCTTGAAGAAAAAAAGTAATAATAATAATAATCAGAAACACAATCTACATGCTCCCTCTAAGACTTCAACACACGATCATAGCATGGCGTGTAGATTCTAATACTACAACTAAAACTTCACATTCCCATAAATATACACACAAATCCCAAACGTCAAAGGTCAGAGTTCAGCCATACTCAGAGAAAAGGTTTCCATTGCAGCATCCTCCAACTGGTCCCAAACAGAGCTTTTATCCCTCCCTTTGTGGCATTAAATGGAAGAAAAAAAAGAAGAAGGGAAAGAAGGTAGCCGCAGAGCAGAAGGCACAGAAAGTGTTAGAAAGAGAGTGTTAGAAGCAAAGCTTCAAGCTGTCAGAGATACGCAAACTAATATGTCATCAAACACTAGTTAAAACAAGAAAACATTTAGAGTTAATGAGCAAATTAACTTAGTATCTTAGTGCTCAAGCATGATAATACTGAATAATCTGATGCCATCGTTAAAATGAAGACAGTTATGAAAGATTCTCTGTGAGGAGATTATTATATATTTTAAATATTAAGAAAATGAAAAGCCAACAGAGAGCATTTTTGAAAACACCACATCGTTTATATATAATATTAAGTTAACAAGTAGTTGATTACTAAAGTAGTGAGAGGAGTGGACATGAAAGAAGAAGAGAAAAAAAAAACACAAGAACAAAATAAAATGAATGAAAGGAGAGGAACGCTGATAGGATTAAAGAGGAGGATATATTCTTACCCAGCAGCCCCTCACACAGATAGATCCTCATGCTAACATCCTCAACAGGTGGAGCTGGTGCTGCTTTATTAACACCAACAGGCTCCTTCACTCCTGGCTTCAGCTTGTGTGTCTTGCCCTACATGATTGTCCATGAAATAAATTAATTGAATTCTTTTGAATATTGATGTAATACTATTAAATATTACTATGTTATACTATTATTCAAGCTAAGATGAGTTTAAATTCACACATGATATTAGAAATCTCCTTTTATCTTATATATATATATATATATATATATATATATATATATATATATATATTGCAAGATAGTATATAGTCTTAATACCATAACATCTTGCAAGTCACAAAGCAGCAAGGGGACGCTAACACTTTTAATAAGTCAGTGATCTTAAATAATAAAAAAATCTATATATCAGGGGCCATTTTATGACAAGCCTTTAAGGACACAACACCATAAATCAAAGCATTTCAGAGAGAGATATATAACTGTAGGCTAAAAACTGTACATTAACATTTGAAGTAGAATGATTTAAAGTTTAAAAAAAGATCACCCTTCATTTTACTTTACAATTTACACTATTAACAAACCATCAACAACTTTAAGACTTAAAGCTCCATAAACTACTACTTAGCTGCTTATTAATAGTTAAAAAGGTAGTAGTTGGGTTAATTGGGTAGATTAGGGATGTAAAATAAGATCATACTTTAAAAGTGCTAATAAACTTTTAATATATTAATAATAGGTAGGTGATAATCCAGTAGTAAATGGTGCAAATTGTCACAAATTAAAATGTTCCCCAAAAAAATCAATGTCATAATGAAATTAAACCTAAATTTTATCAGCTTAAAAAATGTATATAAATACATATAATTTAATAAATAAACATATAATACAATTACTCAAATAAATATATATATATATATATATATATATATACATTTCAAATCATTTTTAAACTCCTGTATAAAATATGTTTGAGTGTTTTAAATTTAATTTTGTTTTGTTATATGAGGTGTGTAGTTTAAAAACAGTAAAAGATGTTAAGATGCATTTACGAAGCCTGTGGATATAGATGGTGGAGAGATACTCACAAACACTGAGCTGGTTGCAGGGTTGGTCTCAATCTCGCTGTCAGACAGTGTACCACGGGACAGGTTGAGATGCTGAGCATGTCTTCCTGTCAGGCCATCTCCAGCAGTGCTGCTCAGGTCACTGTCTGCACCGAGCGTCTCACCTGAGCTGTTACTCACCTACACAGCCAACAGCAGAGATCAGCAACAGTACAGCAAACAAGATGAAATGTGTGACTGATTCAATAGGTACTTCACCACAAAACAAAAGACAGAAATGCTAAAATCGGCATGATCTGTGAAACAAAAAGTAAATGAAGCGAAATTGATTTTACACAGTAACAGAGATTGTAAGAATACATCATGCTGTCATGTAACTTTTAAACAATTTATTTAAAAAAACATCATATACAACATAAAACTCACACAATATAGATCAAGACGAATTTATTAACATTTCTAATTATTTTTTAAATAAGTGATGTTTAACAGAGGAAGAGATTTTTACAGTACTTATTATTTTTTTCCAGAGAAAGTCTTATTTCTTTATGTTTGTCTGGAATACAAAACAGATATTTTAAAGTAAAAAATAAAGCTATGGTAAGTATTATTAGCCAACTTGGCTACAGAATAAACCCCTGTTGTCCAATAACCTGACCTGCCTAGTTAATCTAGTTAAGCATTTAAAGGTCCCGTGAAATTAAAATATGTTTTTTTAGCTTTTAATAAAATTGTTGTTATTTTTAAGGATATCTACAGTAAGCTAGAGTGTTCCGAAACAGTGCCAAAATTTGTGTTTAGAAGAAATAAAGCTGATATAAACATCCAAAGCTTGCATTTTGTCACTTCTGTCTAAATGAATCAGCATTTTTTTTTTCAAAATGCTCTCTAGTATCTGACATGCTCCACCCTCTCCAAGATGCTTGTCATTTTCTTTTCAGTTGATGCGACTGAGTTCAACCACTCTCATTGACAGAGCTGTAATAAAACATTGTGTTGTAAATTGTGTTGCAATTTAGGAAAACACATGCATTTATAAAAAAAAAAAACGCCAGCAAATTTAAAAAAAGATTCTTTTTAGACCTGCTGCAAATCCTCACAACAGATACACATAAAAAATGCGCTGCATTTTCACACAACACAATTATTAATGAAACGCGCTGCATTTTCACACAACACAAAGTCTTTGGTTTGTTTATTTTAATATCTCGATCCTCGTGTCTTTAGGTATTTAGTATTTATTATCCTAAATTACTTAAACCTCCATAACCAGGATCTGTCACGTTTTAGGGTCTCCTTGAAACATGTCTGTTGTGTTGTGTGAAAATGCAGTGCGTTTTTAATTTGTATGTGTTGTGAGGATTTGCAGCAGGTGTGCTGCCAAACGGATGAAGATCTTTTTTTAAATTGCTGGCTTTTTTTACAATTGCATTTTCTAAGAATTGTTTTCCTAAATTGCAGTATGTTAAGCTCTCTCGGCCACAGTAAACAAAACACTATTGGTTGTTTTTTTTTTTAAAGAGGAGGAGCTACTCTACATCCCAGCCTCTCTTTATGTTTCAGTTGAAATTACTTCAAACATCAAATAATAATGCACATTTCAAAGCACTTCACGGCGCCTTTATTAGCACTTTATAATGAATACAAGTATCTTGCAATAGTGTATGCATCATATAAGTCTGACTGTAATGGTCAGTGAGACTGTTCTTCATAAAATATCATTTTGTGGTCTGTACAGTAAAGAAAATAATTATGATTTATAGCATAAAGAAGGCAACTAAATGACAAAATAATAAAAAATTGTAGGAAACTATCCAGAAACACTAACAGAAAGTACATGGCAAACATGATTAGAATGCAAAATAGAAATAAATACATCTGTGACACAGCTATAAGAATCAGTTTTCAGGTGGCTATATTCTCAATATTGGCCGTGCCCTACCACTGTGCTGGCCTCTGAGTCCTGGCTGGTGCTTCTGGTCAGAGCAGGAGGTTCAGAGCTCGCCAGGGAATCCGTGTCACTCTTCTTTAGCAGGTC
Organism: Danio albolineatus; assembly: GCA_903798035.1. Lineage (NCBI taxonomy): Eukaryota > Metazoa > Chordata > Actinopteri > Cypriniformes > Danionidae > Danio > Danio albolineatus. Next base: position 7,320,607 of record CAIGQQ010039163.1, on the reverse strand, counting down.
CAGAGATTAAAAAAACAACAACATAATAATAATACAACAATCAAAATACGTTAAAACATATTTCCAGTCACAGCCTAAAACATATTGCCAATTGGCATTGGTGACTTAAAGGGGATCTACTATGCAAAAATCACATTTATAAGTGGTTTAAACACAGTTGTGTGGCAACAGTGTGTGAATATAACCAGCCTCTAACGATAAAAAATAATTAGTTATATTTTTTATCATCACACTTGATAAAAATGTTCTGCAGAAACACTTAGATTGAAATTCTCCCTTTGAACATGTCATCAGAGGGCAAAAGCCCCACCCATTAGTGATGATCTCTCCCTCATTAGCATAAACAGTGAGAAGCAGCTGTCTGCCATTGGAGTTTTACCTGCTGAAGATAATGACAGCGACTAAGAGAATAATAGATGTGGTTTTTTAGGATGCACAAATGAACACAGAAGTCTAGACCACCTTCTTCTAAGACACGTCTTTTGATGTCTTCAGTTCTTTCACAGAAATAACGTGACATTGCCAAACATGTATTTATTGTTATTTTCTGAACCAAAGATCTTTTACACTGGCACAAAACTGCAGAGAAATTGAAAATGAGTGTTGGAAATGTTTCTGCTTTACAGACAACAGAATCACAAATAGTTCATAAACCATTTATAAACCATTATGGTTCATAAACTATAACAAACTTAAGGTGTTTGGCACGTACTGTGTCAAGTCACAATAGAAGCAACACACAGCACTGCCATAGATGGAGTTCATGTCAAGAAAGATTTTTACAAGCATGGTATAAGAACCTATTTCTATGCATTTAATTGTTAAGTAATGAGGTTTGCACTGCGCGCTTGCGTTTTTTTTTTTTTTTTACAAAACTTGTTTGGTGCGTTAATCTTGTCAATAGTATTATTCAGAAGGTCATGATTCGCACCCATTAAATAATAGCTTTGTACAGTTTTTATTTTACATTTTTCGGGTGATATAAAAAACACAAAGGTTTCAGCAAAATGCCTTCCTCAGTGTGTGACACAATCCTCTCACTCCACTCTTTAATCCCGCAGTCAATCACATTGCTTCATTAGTCAAACGACCACTTGATCTCATTTCAGTATATCATAATAAACCGCACAAGAAATATTTACCTTCACCTTCAAAAACATTATTTCACAGGAAAATACCACATCAATTATCATCATCACCTTATTCTACATAACAGTTCTACAGTTGAAAGCATTAACAGTTCAAACAGTTTTTTCAGTTTGAAACACAATGTCCAAAACACAATTTCATCTCATTATTTGTATCATTAAATCCTCAAAATCCATAATTCAGACTATTATAACTAAACAACAAATCATTAAAGAAACACTGAAAGGTTAAATTCCTCCTTCATTCCTCTTGGTGTAAGTAATTTTAATTTATGAATCCAGAACGCTTCTCTTTGTAACAATCTTTTATTCGGATTACCTCCTCTGCATTGTGAAATAAAGTTTTGAATAGAGATTAATATTACTTTTATGTGATATCATGTTTACAGCTACTGTACCTGTGAGCCAGACGTCACACTGAGGCCACTGTCTGCACTGATCTGTGATTTCTTCTCCTCAGTGTCTCCTCCTTCTAGACGCTGTTTTACTCCATCCGCTCCTGCAGAAAACACACAATGAGCTCCTCCGTCCACTAACTCTCTGAACCGCATTCTGGGAGGGTCACATGACTAACAGCGAGCTGAAACCATTTCTGTACTGCATCGATCTCAGCGAGCGAAATAATGTCATTTCAGCCGGCTGCCACTCATTAGACTGCAGGGCAGGCAGAAAGAAACAAATAATGCTTGCGGTCAAATTGGGGGAAAACTCACAGAAGCAGATCAGCTGACAGTGGGCCAGATCAGTTCACAGTATAGCAGTAGGTATCACAGACAGAAGCAGTCACACATGCAGGCAAACACAGTCAACCAGTCGGACAGGAGGAAGCTTTAGCTGCAACTAACGCACTCACTGCTTCTTCAAAGTACAAACCCATTATGCAATTGCAAACCAAACTTGGTCAAAACTGATTACACCGTACGATGCATCATAACTTAAACAAAAGTAGAAGCTTGGACTAAAATACATTAGCAAAAAAACATTTAACAGCACTTTTTTTTCTTTAGAGACACATGTGGTCTTTGAAAATTTCAATACTTGACTAAAATAAGCGACATGTTGTGGTTTATCTCACTTCTCATACTCGCATTGTAGTAAGATTAAGAAGGAGAAAATCAAAAAACAAAAAACAACAACACATGCCTGTGTTCAGTCATTGAGACATAACTGTAAATATAACTACTGAAAGATAATCACCTGATTTCCGTTTATTTAAACCACCTGATAGCAATGAAAAATGAAATAAATGCAGAAACCCAAAGTGAAAAAACAAAACAAAAAAAAACAGAGGAAAACAGTCAAGAGTAGAGATAGGCATGAGTACCTGAGAACTAGGAGGTAAGGATGATTTTGTGATTGGTTACAAGAGTACATTGGGTAGTAACTTGCATCCTGAATGCTATACAAAAACCTGACTTCAAGTCCACAAAAGCAATGGCACGGTGTATTAACAGGTATACATTCTAGTACAGGAGTTTTTAAAGAACTACAGTACTTCAAATGAGACAAAAACATAGTAAAAATCACTAAATTATTTAAAAAAAAAAAAAAAACTCTCATAGTGTGATACCATAGATATTTGCACTAGATATCACATATGAACCCGGAGCGTGCATCACATTTGTACAGTGCTCCCAGAACAAATGTCATTCAAGTCAAGACTAAAAGTCAATCTGAATATGCTGGAAAACTAAACATGAAGGCATAACATTTCATAGGTAAGATTACGTATTTTTTTAAAAATTATTATTATTATTTTATTGTATTAGTCTGTTACGAACTTTTGTTCTAAACAAGTAATGCTATTGATGATAATGCAGTCACTTACTGTATTCACCATAAGGCAAAGTATCACCAACTTGCGCTAAATTCTAGGCTTATGCTAGTTTTGTTGAATAAAATCAGCAAACAATGTCAATGAAATACGACAACACAACACTGCGGTGCCAGAAACGTGTATTATTGTCAGCTAAGTGAAGTAACAGCTAGTTTTTGAAGTAACTTATAAGGATGCCTGATAACATAGCCATGCCTGCCTCTCAATGTGAATACTTTCCACCCTAAATGATTGAATATTACAAATGTTATATACCATTTAGATCATAAAGGTAAATATTATGCACAATCGATTTCCCGATCGTAAATATATGTATAAATATATATGTTTACATATCTCTGGCTCCGGATGGCCAGTCCTCCACTACACCTGGGTCCCACACTCATTTCAAAGGAGCGCTACCCTGAACTAAAATGGCAGTTCTATTGATGTATTCCTTCCAATAGACAACAACAGCGTAGATGACATCTAATGTAAATATCTATGGTGTGATATACTAGCAAAGAAAAAGATTCTAACACAAAAAAATAAAAACATTCTCACCCTTACAGAAAAACCATGTGAGCTACACGTGAAACCACATGTGAAGTAAGCAGAACACTTTTGAAAAGCATATCAAACGCTTGTGGTTTTGTAACATTTTCACACAAATCCGATGTGATCACATATTTCCACTTGTCCACGTTTATTCACATGGGCTTCATATTGAAATGTCCCAAAACCATATGTTACGTCGCCCGTGCGTTCCACATATCTCAAAAGGGATTGCACATGTGAAGCTCAGATGAAGCTATTGTGTCTTTGTCTCCCCAAGTACTCCAAAATAATACCTGTCAAGTACTCAAGCCATCAAAACAGGATTTGCACACTTAGAAACACTGGCCCAAATACAGGTTTGAATTCAATATGATTTACATCTGTTTGTGCACAGGTCTTATTTTATACCTCAAAATTTAATTTGTAGAAATTGCAAAACTTTGCATTTATAAATGCTGCTCCTTTTTTAAAAAAAGTCCAAGACAAAAGGTTTGGGCCACATGTCTAAATGGGCTTTTTAAAGAAATAGTATATTTGGGGGCAGATTCAGTTTCTACCCATGATAGAATATGGTTTAAGGGAAGAGGATTGGTGCTAGTAGAAGGACAGAGTCCTTTTTGCAGTTCTGCAAAGGAAAGTCTAATTGGGTGCTTAGGGAAGTGATCTTACTCTGTTCTTTTTCCAAAGCTTTTTGCTTTCTGTTATCCTGGTGCTTGCTCCACAATTCTACCCAAGATGCATTGCAAGCAAGGAGAGAAAGACAGAGAGAGAGTCAGAGAGCCGGTTGAATTGTCAGATATGGAGGATGAGCTTTTAGTAGAGAAAAAGAATAATAATTAAAATAAAACAACAACCGATAAAACTGAACAAGTGCAAAGTCTCAATTTCCAAAACAAGGATGTTTTGTAATGTTCACACAGCCATAATTCCAGCTAAATGAAGGATCTGGCATCATGAAAAACCATCCAATCATTTAAAGCTAGTGAGGTACCATTACAAAACATCCTAAGCTCTGCAACCCTGTTCCTGAAGAGCCAAAACGATGGATTTCACACAAAATCAGCCTCATGCCTAGGTTTTCTTTCCCCATTCGCATCATCCATAATGGGCAGTGGCTCTCCAAGGCGAGGGTGGACGGCCTGGGAGGTGCAAAAGGCGTGAGATGAGGACGACAAATCAGCCTCACAGCTGGTGGGTGAAATGAGGTGTTGCAAAAGCAGGGGGTGCAGTCTCAAAGACATTCCGTAGAATTGCAGGTGCATTATTACCGAAGGACAGACAAGGCAAGGTCATGAGGGTAGGGGTTTGGAAGGGGGGGGGTGGACGATCCCCTGTGCACAGACCCAGATAAAACTGCCAATCAGAAACCTGGACCTGTAAATCCACAAGCCAATCGAGGTGTTTCAAATAAAGCGAGGTGTCTGTGGTTAGCTTTAGAGCTCATCATAGGACTGTAAACAGGGGAGAGAACAGCTCAGAACCCTTTTATAGAGAGTAGTGGCACAGTCCAAGACCTTCACCGTCCCACTATTTCACTCTCAGCTACACAGAGCTGCAGGTCTTTCACTAACATGCATCCAATGGATTAAAGGGGAGTCAGGACTGGCAAACAGGATTTGAAAAACACACGCTGAACATTCCAGAAGGAGTCTACAAAAATTGGATTCAAATGCATCCTAATATTCCAGAAATATGTCTACACCAACCAATGCCGTTAAAATATTTGTTGGCTCTAAAGGCAACAGAACAGAAATATTTGAAGAAAAAAAATTAATTTTGAAAGGGATTGTTCACAACAAAATGAAGATTCTGTCAAGTTGATACAAACTTGTATGAGTTGCTTCTGTTAATCACAAAAATTGACAATTTTTTTAATGTTATTTTTTGTGTCCATACGATTAAAAGTCAATGAAACCTCTTGACTTTCAACATATAAATATATTTAGTATTCTGGAGAAGTAAATTTAGTCATCAGTCTGGAACGGGTAATACAACCTAACTTGCTTCGAGTCTAACAGGTTTGGATGAGTTTATAATGCTAGAATCTTCACTTTTTGAATGAGGGAACTCTTGAGCCATATGAATTCTTAATGTTTGGCACAAAATCGATGTAGACAGTTAATGAAATAGAGGATGCGGCCCTGAGGGACACATGGCCCCCAGAGAGCTCAGGAAACATAACAAGCAGCGAAGAGGGGGGCATGCAATGGGGACTGCGGTTTACACACCAATAGAGGCAATAAAATTCTCCTCGTTCAGACTCCGGGTATCAAACTGGTGTGATGATTTCCCAGAGGAGGGTGGCGGCAATTGGATACGGGGTACCAGGAGTACCCCTGCCGCCCTGGCACTCTCCATTCGGCCCGATGGGCTCTCCTTACTGCCTGGACTGCTAAGCCCCTCGGTGGGGCTCCGTTTCCGCTTCTCTGGGTCTGTGAGCCACACGTGGGCACCAAGGAAACAGAGCATGGCAAATAGAGGAGGAAGAGGAAATAGCAAAGACACATGGAGACAAAAAGATAGAAGTTAAATTTAAAAGGTAGGCTGCTGCTGATTTCTGTAAACAGATATGAAAAGAAAGGCTGAAAGCCAAGATTATAAACACAGATCATAGAGTGACTGACACCAAGCTCCAAATGGCTGTGAAGAGGAGGAAAAAGAATCTTCTAGAAAGCAGAAACTCTCTGTGCTGGTACGCATCTGGATGTAAATAGAAATCATGTTGGTTTGGACATTTAAACAAACGTTACCTTTGGTTTGGTAGTGGGTGCGTGCTATCTCTAGCAGACTGAAGACACTGGCCATGCCTCCTAGGCCAGCATTAGTGTATGAATGCTCCAAACTGGACACCGTGCACTTCAAAATGTCCAGCATGCCTTTGTAGACCTTTCTATTTATCTCCTATGAGACACAAAATGAATATGAAATGAAGAAAAAGATGTTGGAAGTTTGCTTTAGCTCATTATGAACCCTTGTTAGACTTTCTAACTCACCACATCTCTTATAACTTCCTGCTGAGCGTCTTCCTCTGACTGGACAGCACGGTTGAGTTTGCTGAGCACAAAGACCCGCAGCTGTTCATTCTCTAGCAAGCGACGCACCTTCTTCATGTTGAGCCAGCCCACACCTTGCCCCTCCAGCACACCCTGGACCACCTCCTTAAGAAACTGCTGGTTCTCACTGCACACCATAAAAACAGACTTAATGGAGCAAGAGCCACATATTCATTTCATTGTCATTCATTAGAGCACAACAGAAAGTGGAAACAGAAAAAAAACACGGTCCCACTTTATATTTACTGGCTTTAACCAATATGTACTTACACTGAAATGACTCATTTGTTACATTGTACCTATTGTGTAAATACAGGTTTTACATTGTACATATGATAGCTTAACTCACCCTTAAACCTACCCATACCCTCAAACCTGTCCTTAACTCTACCCGTATCCCAACCCAAGAGCACCAGAAGTGTTTTGCAATACATTATAAACACATTAAGCACATTGTATTTATTTCTTATGCATGTACAGTACACAGTAGTTAAGGCCACCTAATATAAAGTGGGAAAAAATCATATTCATTTTCTCCAGGAAAGATTCTTTGAAACAGAAGAATGAAAGACCTTTCTTAGATATTAATTAACCAATGTTATATATTCAAGAAAATATGTAAAACATTAGATAATTCAATATTTGTGATAGATAAATATATACATTTATATATATACAAAATATATATTTTATTTCGCAAGCATGCATACAATAAATAAAAAAACACTTAACTATTTTATTTAAGTTATAAAAAGATTTACATTATAAATACATGCTTTTAAATACACATGCATTACATTTTCAGCACCAAATCATAAAACCAATTCCACATAGAAAGAAACTATATAAAATTAATAGAAAATTTATCTTCACACCAAAATAATTTGATTTATACTATTGAATAGAAAATTACTTTAAGTTGCACATGTCGAGTTGCAGTACCTGGTGTTGTTGGCTCTGCCCTGAGGAGACGGAGACTCTCTCTTCACAGTAGGGCTGTGCTTAATAACAGAGGATTTCTGATCTACCAGCGCTCTGGGGGCTCGAGCACCTACAACAGACCATTCCCTCCATCATACAGGATATATAGACTGTACATGTGTAAATGAACCAGCTTCCACAAGCCTAAAATGTGAACTAAAGAATTCACGTCACCACAAGAATTAAAAAAACACCACAGCAGAAACACAACGAGCACAGCATTAAAACACACAGTGCAGTCTAAAGCCTCTGCACAGATGTTTACATACTGTTTCTGTCTGATAATAATAGTACAGAATCAATAGAAGGGGCAAAACACTCACACACATCACACAAGCAATTTTTCCTTTGCACCTCAGGATATCAGGGGTATTACATGACGCTAACGTTGACAATTAGAGGGCGACTGTAGGACTGGAGCAGAAAGATTAGCTACAGGAGCAATGACTGACACACACACAGGCAGAGAACAGAGTGAGAGAATGAGTGAGTGACAAACAGACTGCATGATGACAAGACACAGCATTAAAAAAATTGTTCAGATGATTATACTGCAGACAATTAGCAGTGTATGGCAACAGCACATACACTAACACAAACACACACAAACTCAGCATGTGTGCCCGTCCAAACATCTGAGCATTTACATGTGTAAAATACATATAACGGCATTAGCAGATGGACCTCTTCGCACACACATTTCACAGTGTGTGGCTTATGAAATGTTACATTGTGCGTCTTACTTACATGCCACATAATAAAGCTGGAATAATTCTCGGTCTCTACAAACTCGCCAAAGACATATTATGAAACACCTCTGAGCAAATGCATGAAATATGAACTAAAGACTGCTTGTAGGATGGTCCAGTCATTTAAATCCAAGAATGCCATTGTTTTTTAAGGAAATAAATTACATTTATGCTTAATATGTGGTGGACAGCTGCTGTTTAAAGACCAATCAGTCACATGGCACAATAAACTGCTCGTGTTTTGTAATAAGACTAATGGGATCCGATTATATATTAGAACACATAATATATAACCAGTGTATACTAACATTCAAAACTGACTTTTTTTTTCTTTTCTTTTTTTTTTAAAGCGCCTTTTTACTCACTTGACTTTCTATTTATCAATAAATACTAACAATTTCCCATGGTATTTACTTCTTTATTAAAATAAATGCAGCCTTGGTGAGCATAAGAGATTTGTTTCAAGAACAAAATCTTTTAAAAACTAATTATTTGTAAAACTAAGGCCCAAATTATGCTGGTTTAGTTTGAAATAATTTTAAAGTTCCCAAGAAATCCAAACTAACCCTATGATTTTGTTGGCTCACATTGCTATTTTTGTGGTGAACAATTAATTTGCCGTATCACTCTGCAGCCCAAGACCAGTTACTCGCTGAAGCTAAGCAGGGTTGAGCTTGGTCAGTACTTGGATGGGAGACCACATGGGAACAACTAGGTTGCTGTTGGAAGTGGTGTTAGTGAGGCCAGCAAGGGGTGCTCAACTTGTGGTCTGTGCGAGTCCTAATGCCCCAGTATAATGAAGGGGACACAATACCGTTAGAGAATGCCATCTTTCAGATGAGACCCTGAGATCCTGACTCTTTGTGGTTAATAAAAATCCCATGCGACTTCTCGTAAAGAGTAGGGGTGTAGCCCTGGTGTCCTGGCCAAATTCCCTCCATCAGTCCTTAACCATCTTGGCCTACTAATCATCCCCATCCACCAAATTGGCTGTATCATTGTCTCTCCATTCCCCCATAGCTGGTCTGTGGTGAGCGCGCTGACGTCACATTATTCAAGTGGATGTTGCACACTGGTGGTGTTATGGAGAGACCCCCTCGTGATTGGGTGCTTTGGGTGTATGGCCATACACAATAAATGCGCTATATAAATACACGCAATAAATCTGTGCATGACATTAAGAAAAAAATAGTTTGCCCTTCTAATCTTCAATTGAAATCTGAAAACACACTTCCTGTTTGTTTTCAGTTCATTAGTCAGATTAAGTATATCTTAGCAAATAGAGAAACATATTTAATCACGCTGCTCCAACTGTTAGTTTTGACAACAAACAGAAATGGTGAGGAGCATGAGCCTGTTAGGTTGTAATAACTCACCCAAAACACTTTTCCTGATCTTTCTGAATGAAATGCCTACTTTACTACATCCATTGAGCATGCAGTAGAAAAAATAAGCCACGGCCACTGTATGCTCATTTAATATTCCGTTTCTCTAGGAACTGCGTCAAAATACAATCAAAATAACGGTCATAGCTTCAGGCTCATGGGGACTTTGATCCATAATTATGTTTTTTTCCCAACATTTATCCAAAGATTTGAGTTATTACATTGCTTTCGCTTGTGTTTTGAAGTTGAGAAAATGTCCCTAATTATTACAGAAAATCCTTTAGACTAAAAAAATATATATTTCTTAAGCACCAATTAAACACATTAGATTGATCTCTGAAGGATCATGTGACACTAAAGACTAAAATCAGCTTTTTTTCTCAGGATTAAATTACATTAACAAATAGACTTTAGACAATTATCACATTTCACATAAATGCTATACAAAAAAAAAAAAAAAAGTGTCTTCAAAAATCTTACTGACACCAAACTAAAGTATACAGCTGGTCATTATCCTATTATCCCATTATTCTGAGTCAATCAGGTCGCCTTCACTAATTTTTCGATAATAACAACCATTTGATTTCACTTTGGTTTTTGTTAAAATCAGCACATTCGATTTCAATTAGATTTCAAAAAGACTCAGAGTAACCATTTTTGCCAAAATTACAGATCAGCACATTCTAGCCATTCCGTCAACCGACTTCATGAGATGCATCATACTGTAAATAATATTAATAGGAATATTGAATAATTTATGGCTTTTCCTTCCCTGTCTGGTCTCATAAACAATGCATACACAAACCCTACAAGCCTCACAAACATCATCAATCTCACTCTCACTCGCTGCCCAGCAAAACCTCCTAAAACAACATATCAGAAGTCCTATTTCTTAGATTACAGGCCCAGCCCATCAACAGAAGACATGACATATGTGAACAAAAGAGTGAAACGTTATGATCACAGTGACTGACATCAGACACAAGGTGAAAATGAGGAAGCAACGATGGATCGGGATGCTGGGAGATGTAGCTGACTGGCTTTGGAGAAGCATGCAGCTCACGCAGCAAAGGGCTGAACCCACCTTCTCCGCTCCCCGGGCCGATCTCTGTTACAATCTCCATTAGAGAATTTAGCCCAAATACTGGACACAGAAGCCAGAATTAGTGCAGGGGGTCAAAGAGGGGACAGAGAACAACACCGGCCCAGACAGAACCAGTCCAAACATCAACCCACAACCACAAGCACCGGACACATGTACATATACAACAGAGAAAACCAGCAGAGAGCATGGGATACGACAGAGAGAAAGAGAAGGAGAAAGAGAAAGTCAAGAAAATAGAAGGGATTTTTGTTGAGTACTCCAGACCGCTAAACTGGGCAGAATAGTCCAGAAAGGTTTGATTAAGAGTGATTACGTGTTAATAATTACAGAATGAAGCGTTCCTACAAAACTCCATTCATATAAAGAGGTCAAACTAAATAAGGGACAGTAATATTTTAAAAGATTGTTTCAGCATGAAATACTATGGTCACGTCTTAAAATCCAATCAAAAAATGAACACAACCACCTTATTGGTTCTTTTCTGATTACCCTCACGTTCAGATTTATGTTTTAAAGCAAAAGAAATGACTTTGCTACTATTGATTTTTTCGTTTTATCAGAACTTAACATGAAATTACATTCAATGTAGTAATGTATTTCCTTTTCTGAGATGTGGTTTTAAAACAAATGTAACAACAAAACATTAAATAAGAAAAAAATGTCTGAAATTGTAATATGTTATTGATAGCTTTCACGTAAAATCATGCCATTAGGAGGACTTAAGGTGATTTTGTTTTGTTTTTTACCATATTAGGTAAGAAGTAAAAAGGCCAACAGCACCCTGTTGAATCTGATAGGGTAAAAGTGCTAGAGGGATTGTCTACTGAATAGACACTTGAGATGGTCATGCATTGTTTCTCTGTTTTGACAGTGAAAAGCGTGTGCTCGCTGAACATTCAAAGAAACAAAAATCAATACCAGTCAGCATGTTAGCAGGAATGCAGAGTGCTTTTGTCCCCTGCGGTGCTGTATTAGTTTTCTCCTGTTCCCAGCTCTAAAAAAGCACCACTGCTCCTGCTCTGCTTCAACCTGTATGTTATTTGTCTGCTCGAGCTACACTACAATCCTTGACATTTCATCGATTTGTTTTGAAACACCTACACCACAATCACCACAGACTTCAAAGTCTCCATTACTGACCCATGTTTACAGGAAACTACATTTCAGTTCTGAAGCTGATCAGAGCTTGAAATGTTCTGTGCGACTCCTCTTTTGCAGTCTGCTTTTGTTATCTTCAATTCACCCAAAGGGGTTCGGGTGGAATTGAAACGGAACAGACCTCAATTCTGTCTCCGGTCGAGATGACACACAAATGAAAAAGAGATCACTTCAAAAACACGCCGCACACGACAAAAAGAGCAGTCAAATATTAGATTATTACATGCCTACAGAAATGTCCTTTCTGTATAGAATGATTTATGCTGATGACACACAGGGCAACTTTTTGAGCAATGTTGCTGGGCAACTATGGGAAATGATGCCATAAATGGGCAACCAGGTGAGACACAGGGAATCTAATCAGGGCAATGTGTTACAAACACAACATCGTTGCCCTTTCTTAATAGAAACATAGCCAAGCAACATCACTCTGCTAAATTGCCCAAAAAGTTGCCCTGTGTATCATCAGCATCAGAATGGAATCATTGCAATGTTAAATGATTATTATTTCATTGTTGTTTTGTCCATTACTAACAATCACAGAATAGGAAGGAGAAGGAAAGGCATAGCGGATATATGTGAGCACAGATATATCCTCTATCTTATCCAAACTGCTGTCCCACACAAGTTATTTTCCAACCCTGAAACAGCACACATTATTAGTTGAGATTCAGGGGTGTAAAAAAACAACAAGTCCAGGACAGGAGTTGGAAACCAGAGCAAGTCTGTCAGTCAGGTTTAGAGTGAGAAAAGAGGGCAGAAGAGTTTCTCATTCTCTCAAAGGGGTCTACTTTTCTATAAACAGCAATCTGTTTCATCATAAGGGCAGGCTACAGATAAGAAACATACCAGGACTTTCAGGACTGTCATCGGCATCGTCTGAGCATTACAAACATCATCCAAAATCATAAACAAACAGAAAATAAGGTCAACAATGACAACAACGGCACTAATAAGAGCCATGGGTTGCTAGCTCAGAAAGTGACTTCTGTTTTGTTTTGGAAAATAAGTCACACAGAGCTATAAATCACGCTGTATAAAAACTGCATTGTTAAGTAAGGAAAAATAATGCAGATAGATCAGACTGGTGACTGGTCACTTTTGACAATTTCATTCAGATTTAATGCAAAATAGGCTACCCGAAGCCTTAAAAAATAATGTTTACAAGCATTATTAACAACTATGAGTTGAACAAAAATTATAGCGGGATTCACTATGAACTGCATTGATTATAAAAGTCAAGTCAAAAGAAAATGCTTTGTTCAAATACTGACATAGAACTCACATTCGAGACATTTTATTTGCTTTACGTTATACGTATTGCTTTAGAATGAAAGTTGCAGCAAGTCTCAGCTGATAAAAAAACCTACAAAAAATATATATTTCAGAAAATATGATTGTCAATGCAACCATTTTCCACTAAATCAGTATCTTCATAGTGGAAAAGAGAGGCATGACACTTGTCACTTTCAGGGCAGCAACACTGGATAAGACATGTAGGTTGGGGCAAAAAAAATTCAGGCAACATTCCCACAAACCTTGATCTGTGTCCTCTGCTAAATCAAAATTAAAATATTCTTCAAACAAAATACATAAGAAATAATAATGGAAAAAGAGGGCAAAAAAGTGAAAAAAGAAAAAGATAAACAGTCAACTAAAAGTAAAAACGTCTTCCTAAACCTAATGGTTGTACTAAAACACATGGTGTTACTATTTCTTAAACTTTTTTTCTAAAAGAAAAGTTATTTATATCGATTCATTTTGGTCTACTTTTGTTTTGGCATTTATTTTTGCTAATCAGTGCCTTAAATTACCTTTAATTATCTAAAAGGACAGTTTCAAGCATTAGCTACAATGCCTTAGTATAGACAGGGAAAGGAAAGATTAAGGGGTTTGGTGAGAAAAAGGAGAAGAATAAGAGAAGATAACTGGACTAGACTGGAGGAATGAGACAGGGTGGTCAGATGGGTGGATGAGCAGGAGGTCACATGGGATGAGATCCAAGGGAATGTGTGTACCTTTGAGGCTGGGGAACGGCGTGTTCTTCTCTCTCGCTTTATTAGGCAGAGCCAGGCTGGACAGACTGAAACTGGTGCCGTGGTTTTTATACAAGTTACCTGTAAACACAAGAACAGGGAGAACACATTTTGTGTGATGACACAAAATACCAAACATTTCAGTCTCCACACTAGTGAGGTTTTATGTTCAAACCCACAGCAGTTGATAATGAACAAGTGAAAACATTTGGTCGCACTATAATTTGTATTAGTGTACCTGCAGTATACTAACATTAGATAGGAAGCACAAAACCAGATTGTAAAGCAGAAAGTCCTGCCAAACATTCCAATATCATACGTTAAATATTAATTTAGAGAGTTTAGAAGTTTAGTCTTTTAGTTTCTAGAAGTTTAGTCTTTTATGCACACCTAATAATGTTCAGGAATTTTTGACAAAATACATATATTTGAATAGATTTTTATGATGAATATAGACAGAGTGACATGCGTTATAATTTGAAAACCACACCCATCCTAACAACTCCACACCTGCCTCATTGTCATTGATCTGACAAATAACAAAAAAGAACGGTGTCTAAAAACTGCCATGTGACATGGTGTACAGCAAACAAGCTAAAATCCAACAACTAAATTTTGGAGAGGGTTGGATACTTTTTTCAGGATTATTTAATGAATAAAGTGTACAAAAGAACAACCTTTACAGAATGCAGAATAAATATTTGCAACATATCTTCCAAACTTCCAAGTATTTCTTAATTATGTTAATCTTACCTTTTTTTCTTTTCTTTTGAATCTAATTAAAAATGTATAATTTTCATTTAAGTGTTCATTCACAGAAAAATAAAAATTTACTCACCATTTACACTCATACACTTTAAAATGTAAGGCAAGCAGTAATTTAGAACTAAATGAAACTTATGAGTCATTTTAACTTAAATTACATTGATTCGACTTGTTTGACTGTTAAAGTAAACTGACTTGTATATTAAACAGCTCGTATAACTAAAACAGTTTAATATGTTCTAAAAACCTGTGTGGTCATAACTTATTGATTATAGAATTTTTACAGTGTAAAGTGGTCGCAAAACTGAACCTGATACTCTTTTTTTTTCTTCTGATCTCAAGAGAAGGTATTCTGTAAAATATTGGTGACTATAAACCACTGACTTGTATAGTAGCAAAAAAACTTTAAAACTTTAAAAGCCAATGACTACAAGTTACAGTACCAGCATTATTTGAAATATCTCATTTGTGTTCAAGAGGAAAGACTTTTAAATTGGTTTAGAAATAATTAACGGTGAGTAGATTTTCAGATTTTATTTTTATTTTATCCAATTAAAATAATAATTGATGCAGTTTTTAGTATTTTACGTCCAATTTCGCAACGTGAGCATAAGCTACTAAAGAATAAATAGAGGTTATGTTAAACTGGCCACTCACTGGCAAAGGACATGAGTCCCCCAAAGCCATCATTGCTATTGTTGGAGATGGTTGAGTTGGGAGAGCTATTTCTGGAGTCTCCTTCTCCGTCAGATTCACCCGGAAGCTTCAGGCTGCTGGGTCTCAGTGGACGAGACGGCCTAATCACACACACACACACACACAATTTGGGAGAGGACGTTGAGTGCTGGTCTGTGCAGCTGAGATATAGATTCTGCGTGTTTATGTTGGCCACCTTCAATTATTGACGACTACATACTTGTTGCCATTGAGATTCTGGTTGAATCGTGGTGTGTAACTCTCTTCTTGCTCATCCGTTTCAGCATCTTCCTCTGTAGGGAAACCGTACTGGGGCTCAAAATAGGGGTTGTCATATTCTCGCTTCTTATTGGCAGGGTCAACAAGGGAGGCTGGATCAGGGGCGGGTCTTGTAAAAGGTGGAGGACCCAATACTGGGGCAGAACTTGGGAAGGTCACATTTGCTATGGGCTCCACCTCAACAGATTCCTTCTGTTCCTGCGTGAAAAAAACAACAACACACACTTCAGGTAACAAAAAACACTGGTCTTGCACTAGATTCAGACAACACGTATAGTTTTAGCACTGACATGGTTGACCCCCTGTATGACTGTACTGGGGCTGGAACTGGCTGTGGTGCTGGAGCTGGACCGCAGGGGCTGGCTGTCTGCCGCCTCCGTGGGGCCTTCTGGCTCTGGTTCACCGCTGTCCCCCTTATACTCGTGGAAGTCATGGATCTCAACCTCATCTGCATCTCCCAGTGCAGCATGGGTCAGGGGATCAACATCTAAAGAAAGAAAACAAAGACGATAAATATTTTTAAGCTTCAACTTTCACATCTTCTGAGTTTAAATTACATTTATTTTTTGTACAGTGATAAATAAGGCTGGAAGTGTCATTAGCTAGGGAAGAGTTTAAATATGGAGATGCTAACTTGGTGTGTCTCCCTGTATGTCCCCTTTGATCATCTCATTCACAAAGTCTCCAAGAGACGAGTAGGAAGAGCTGGAGTCATCATATGCTTCACTGTCGCTGCCGCTGAAATAAAAATGTAAACCAATAAATCAAATTGAATGGGATTAAACAGAATAATGCATGTACATTATATACTACCTTCAGTGGTTTGTGGTCAGTTTGTAAAAGAAGTCTCTAATTCTTTTAAAGCTGGTTTATTTGATCAAAGTGTTTTGAATTGTCCATATATTTCAAAATGTAATTCATTCCACTTACAGAAAGAATTTTATATTAAATAAAGGTTATTAATATTATTTGAATATATCTGTAATAATATATCTGAATATCTGTAAAAATATATTCAGTCTTGATTGTCATTTCTGATCAGTTTAAATACATTAACGTTGAGTAAATGTAAAATCAATTATTCAAAATTGCCTATAAGCTTCTGACATTCTGATTTGTTAGGTAAAGAAAATAATCTTCAGCATTTGCGTGAGTTTCTGTGACTGTCCATGCATGTTAGTGAGCGCTGCAAGTGGTGTTTTTAACCTGTCATCTGTTGGGTCTGAATCATTGGTCTCATCCGGCAGGGGTCCACTCAAAGCCTCCGCTAAATGAGAGTTTCCATCATACACGCGGTAGAATACTGGCTGTAACTGGTGGGCATACCACTTAGGCTTATCGCCTATTAGAGAGGGGTCATACACATCTGAAAAACACACACAGTTTCATTACTGACTACACACGAAACGGGAAGTACATAATGGACAGTCCATAGAGTGAAACTGTATATCCAGACAAGGGTAAAGCTGCCTTAACAACGGTCAAACTAAAGAAGGGGCTGTGTGCAGATCTCAACTTCTGCATAGACATTTCAGTTCAGCTTTAGAAGATTGTTTTAGTTTTTGTAAGTGTTTCAACTTCCACACACTGTGTCAACAAACAAGGTGTGTGACAATCTAAAGAAACATGATTTAGTCCAGGCTGTTTGCACAAGGTGAAATAATCAAAAAGTGTCCTATTTCTTTTGTGTCCTATACTTTTCTATAAAAAACTGTTACTTAAAGATGAACAAAATCAGGAATAATTCTTCATATTTGATTTTGGAACTGTGCAGCATATAATATGTACACTTTAAATTTGATGGCAGTCATTTTCTGCATATGGACAACTACTATTCATTTACTTAAAGAAAAAATGCTCTTACTGTTGGTTTATTCATAAACAAAACATCATAGCAATTGCCACTAGGGGGAGAACTGTGACAGTCACACCTGGGGTCCCAGAAAAGGGGATTTAAAGATGGAAGGACGAAACATATCTATGTCTCTTACTGTTATGAATCCTTTGGAAAGCCAGGTTGGTGGGGTTGAGAGCCCATTCTCCATAGTACTCCACGGCCTGAGTGTGGGAGAGCTTTTCTGTGAATCCATTTCGTCGTGGCCTAGAAGCCAGGAATGATGTGGCCTGAAAAGCCACCACAGGACGAGGGAAGAGACGGAGAGTGCGTGTGTGCATCTGGAACCCTTGCAGGACGTTCGGAGAGTTGAAGAACCTCACCATTGCCACCCTAACGGTGAGATCAAAATAATGGAAAATTTTTATAATGTTCTTAAAAAGCAGAACAAATATTTTTGCAATGGTTTACATTTTATTCTTTCTGCACCACTAGCAAAAACAACGGGTCCCATTGACTGTTAATCAGCGAATTATTCATGTTTATACAGAACGAAGGGAGGATTTCTCATAGAAAATTTCTGTCTAATTCACAGTAGCAGATTTGTTCGTATGCACAGTTAGTAAATCAGATTTACTGCATGTTCAAAAATACAAACATGACGGCTATAAATAATGCTATGACTTCTGTTCTTCCATTATCTAGAAAAGAATCCTACTTTTTTGTTTTTGTTTGATACACTCTACACATTATTAAACAGAGCAGCTCTACTGGCCAGTCAGGTTGGACATACAATACTACTTACCTTGTGGCAACATCAACTGAGTCCACATCATTGCCGTAGATGAGTGGGTTGAACTCGGTGGAGGATGGGGAGGCTTTGTCACGACCAGGGGGCAATAAAGACAACTCCTGTCCATCCTGAAACTTCTCCAGGTTTAGAATAGGCTGCGTGTTTAGACTCATGCTAGCCAGAGCCTGCATGGACAAGTAGATGACAACAGAGCGAGAGAGAGAGGTGGAGGAGGAAGATGGATACAGGAGAGATCATTTAAACCCTGAATCCTGACAGGGGAAGTAAGAACACTGTCGCATCAGGCAATCATGTCTAGGTTCATAAGCTTCTGTATGAAGATCGACCAAATAGCAAAGTTGAACGCAAAGTCACTGTTTTATTTAAATAGCGGTTGCATAGAGGTAAATCAAAGGGATATTTTTCCCAAAATTGAAAATTCGTTTACTCATCCGTATGTAATTCCAAAACCATTATCTTTTCGTTTCAGATTTAATTGGGGGTTTTATTCGCATTATAAACACTGATTAATGCACAATAACAGAGCACATCAAATATGACACACAAAAATTAATCAATATTTACATGCGAGCAAATTTAATCGGTTCATATTATAAGCAATCATGTCTCCTCAGATGATTCAGATTGATTGCTTTTACAATGTAATTATGAACTTTATGAAGCTGGAGTGGGCCTTTAAAATGGAGGATATGATATTCATTTGTATTTAGAAGTTGGAATATGGGTTTTGAATAACATGAGAGTAAATAACTAATGACAGAATATTCATTTTTGGGTAAACGTACACTAAAATGTTACCTAGCATGAAGAAACGAATCTACTGCCTGAAGTGACAGTGCTGCATTAAAGATTTAATAGCCAAAATGTTAGAGGGAAAGGATGTGGTCATCACACAGAGCCATTAACAAAGCACTCTGGGAATTTTGCCATTGCTCACTCAATGCCTCTTAGCTGGCATTCCATCAGTCCCTGCGCTCGCCACGCCATTTGGCCAGCACTATACCAAACCAATCTTATCATCGGCTCCTGCGGCTTACAGTCATTTTTTGCTTTGCGTTAATGAGCATAAATGTAAATGAGAAGTTGCATTGGAACATGCTCAAGCCAAACATAGTGTTATGAGAAACAAGGGGCTTCTGTCAGACCTTCATCACACAGATATAAGGGCAGAAAGAGAGTAGAGAGTTAGAAGCTATGGAGGCAAACAGAGTGTGTTTATTCAAAGGGTGTGGAATAAAGAAGTATCTGTACGTCTTAGTTACAGAAAGTGTCTGAGTAGGGCTGCAGGGGAATGGGGGGAGAGTTATTTTTTTCCGTGCACATTCAAAATGCAAAGATTTGTGAACCTTGGAATCGGAGGCGAAGATCTGCTTTTGGGTGATCAGAGTCAACCTTACCAGACACTGAAGGACACAAGAGAACATGGAGGAAATGTCACATGACTACCTGTCACTGAGAGAGATTAGGAGATCATGTGACTAAAAGCGAGCAGAGACAATTCAAGGAAGGAGAGAAACCACAGAAAGACAAATAGAAGGACACATAGAACACGATACATCATGAAGTGGACGGTATGAGCGCAAGGAATAAAATAAAACAATCTTAAAGATGCTGTATGTAAGTTTTTCACTCTTCTTACACATAAAATACCATAATAGCTTTGCAGATATTCAGGAAACATGCTAGGCGAACACATTTGTTTATCTGAAAAAACAATGATGCAATTAGTTATTCTCCTTTGTAAATGCGCATTCTGTTTCGGAATGTCTGCATTTGTTTTGGTCTAACTCTGCCTACTGCCAGTTTATGAGCATAAAACACTTGGTGGAAAACACAGCACATTTCATTACAGTCATGAAGGCTGCCTCAAAGCAAGAAAGCAACAGCCTCCAAAAAGAGACATGGAGAAGTAAGGAGTAAACATTATCAGAGCAGCTTACATTGTAATGCAGGGACCAAACATGGACCACTGTATCACTTGATCTAGTTTACTCGTGGGGTGTTTTTTCATCTCAAACTAATTTTCCACTCGAGTTAAATGATTTGAAATTGTTAAATAATGCATTGTACATTTTACATCACTTGCTTGGGGTGAAGGAAATTGTCTCATGTTTGCACATTTGCATTGACTTGTAATCTACTAACATGAATTTAATTTAGCTTTTGGCTCGTTTCTGTTGGAGTCGTCAATCTTGTCGGATGAAAAAAAATGCAATATTTTGAATGTGTGCTGCAATACTTAGTTCAACCTCTAGGTGTTAATCCAACATACTGCACCTTTAAGATACTAGTGGGTGATGAATGTAGACAAAGAAGCAGATCTCATACAAAACTTTCAGTGGAGAATTTGTACAAAACTCAAATCTAAACATTATTTGGTGGGTGTTAGTCAACGTAAAATTCCATTCTCAGCCTATTTAACGTATACTTCATTAATATTGAATAGAATTTAAAACAAAGTGAAACAAGATATTCTTTTTGGTCATTTTACCCAAAAAGAAAAGTGGAGGTGAAGAAGGAGATTTTGGGAACATATTGTGTAATTTTTTTCCTTAATAATGATGATGTAGAATACGACCGTGAAAATGAATTATGAATGTCAGCAGAGCGGAATTTAATTTCATGTTGACGTTAAGAATGTTAAACAAAATATTCTTTGAAATGTGATGCTTAACTGAGTGGAAATAACACTGAACACCACTTATTCAGTGACCAGAAAAGCGCCATTTCCACATTGGCTACTGATGTTCTTGATCCGATGTGTGTTTGAATGATAGGGCAACCCCGTACATGTGTACAAAATTGAAAAAGATGACCTTCGATTAAAATCAGGTTTCAGAACAATCATGATCTGAAGATGAGGACCTGTTTCACGATGATTAATCATGGCGAACGAAGAGTGATGACTCACAGTCTGTGAGACACAACTGATGATTCAGTGCATTGACTATTTTGGCTTGAGTTATTACAACGACAGCATGATAATTATGTTTGATGAAAGATGAAAAACGTTAAATCAATTTGGCTGAGAAATTCTGCAGCAGACTAGCAAAAACAACAGATTGCTTTCAAATGTGTCTTCATTAAAAAGACATGAGGAAGGTCAGTATATGACAGTGATTGATGGCAACACAGTGAAATGTTCCAACAGTTGATGTTAAGGGGGTTTGATTAAGCTCAGAGGTGCTTAGAATCAGAAGCTCTAAATAAGGGTCTATGTGGGATTGTAAGGGGTTAAGCGAGAGAACTAGAACCATTATTGAGACTATAGATGGGGAAACTCAAAACTTATTACCTCCAAGAGCTGGAACAAAAAAGGGGGAGAATATATAGTCATTACAAAACATACGTGATCATCTAAAATAAGAATCAATCAACATTAAACTTTTCATGTTCTGTCTGCATTTGGCTTAAACCGATAGGTCTTAAAATATATTTGCATTTTCAGCCTTCTCTTTGGTTCAACTGCACTATTATAATTAGCAATGTTTACAGCATCTGTTAAGACGACAGTATAATTACTATGCATAGCTTCTGGAATCCAGTTAGCGATCGCTTCACATGCACAGTTAATGGTAGGGCTCCTTAGGGAGATGAGAACATCTGCTGCATTTACCTGCTTCAAGTGTTTCTTCAGCTCAGAGGCCTCAGGTTCAGGTAAGGGAGGGAGCAGTTCTGCATTGCTTGGAACAATAACCTACAGGGATAATGATAAAGACCAGCACTTTACAACATGATGAAATGGATTCCACAAATCTCCAGCTGGGTACTTATAGATAGTTCAGATATGCCGATATTCAATAACAATGAACATCCACAATGTTGATATCTTGAAAATATAATGATCTTTATCATCTTTGATATAAGAATATTCAAATTGCATGTGCAGTGGTGTCTTTGAGATTTAACATTGTTAAATTGCCATTTTAAACCATTACCATGGTTTGTTTAATAGTTAAAACATGATCATTGTTACATGTAAATTTGGCCTTTTACATGATCTGACTATTTATAAGGCTATTGTGCATTAACACTGTGCAAAAAAGCTCCAATAGTTAACACTACTTAATTTAACTAAACTCACAATGAACTCTTAGGTGAGGTTAATGCCTACTAATGCTTTAAATTTTAGTCATAAATAGATGACAAAGCCATAATCCTTTTGTTATTTGAAGTTAATAACTAGTGAAATTCAGTTGTATTTTTTAACTAATATTAACATAGTAACTGTAATCATTATTTAATACAAGCTATACGTGTGATTGCTTTAGTATGGAAAAACATTCAGAGACCTGTTCTTTCACAGTGGATTAAAGAAATGACTAATAACCTTGCACTTGAAAAATTAACATATGCAATAAGAGGTAAAGCAGAGGTCTTTAAAAAGGTGTGGTCCCCTTTTATGCAGTTTGTAAATAGATAAAGTGGAATGGTATGCAAAAATGACTGTTATTTGAATTCCAATTTGTTTATTTAATTTTGATTTACATTTGTGCAGGAAATTCTGTAATCTGTAGTTTTATTATTTTATTTCTTTTCTGTATTTGTATATATTATTTTATTTTTATTTTTATTTTTTATTTTTTTTGGGGGGG
>CAIGQQ010039163.1:7254675-7282398 GCA_903798035.1 Danio albolineatus | reverse complement strand
CACACACACACACACACACACACACACACACACACACACACACACACGCATAAAAAATGCATTGCAAATAGTAACAACACTTGAAAAAAAAAAAAGAGAGAGAGAGAGAGGCAGAATGTTGCAAGTTGTGATGGTGTGAGGAAGAGATAGCTTCTTCTGGCAGCACCACCACAGTATTTGACACTCTCATACATCTGCTATTTAAGGTATCTGAGGCTCACAGATATTGCAAAACACTGCACTCATTAGGCATCGCTTCCGTGCACAAGAATGATCTTGCTCAATCACAGGGTGTAGTTACATAACTGCATAATCCACAGGAAAAAAAGAAGGCTGTTCTTACCGTTGTGTGGATTTGGGAGCTCCGGGTCTCTGGTTGAGCCGCTGACTACAGCAGTCCACCATGCGCTTGAGGATGTACAGACACTCTCTGAACGTCGAGAAGAAAGGGTAGTGGCTTAGAATACACAGAGACGTTAACATGCTGTTGCGGTTCTGTGGCGCTATTCGGCCACTGCGTTTGGATCGGGGAGACTTCCCGCTGCTGCCCGGCTCGCCTGGCAGCAATGTCCCATCTCCTGCAGGGGGCGCCGAATGTTCCCCTGAAAGAGTTAAAGCGGAGGGGTCAGATTTCTCCGTGGCCTCCACTGCAGAGTCTGCATGAGCAGGTTTTTCTCCTGTATGAAGAAAAATATTAGGAAGAGGTTATGTACCCATTTGTGATGTTCGATATGGGTGACAAAAATTTGCTGACAACACCGGCCTAATAATTGGTCAAAACACATGGATTAAAATAGAACAAAACTGCACCAAAGTGACCGCTGACCTTTTCCTTCAGCTCTTGGGCGGTGGTGGCCCTTTTGAAAAGAGCGATAGAAGTTGAGACAGATTCCATAGCGGGTGATGCCCGAGTCTTTGTCAGTGAGAGTGAAGACGAAAGAGGTGTCATCGCGGAGACTGACCCGCCGCTGACGGATGCTCAGACAGCCCTCAGGCTGGCAGAAGAAGACCACATCAGGTGGCAGAGGGAAGTCATTGTGGTCCTCCAGCGGATAGCGCCGCAACAGCTGAGGTGTCTGTGCCACGCTGTCATTGCTGGGTTGCCTGATAAGGAAAGAGAAAAAGAATAAAGTGAGAGACAGGAATCTTCCACAAGCAGATTGACACCAAAATCTGGAAGGAATCTGAAATTGTTCTCTAATTTTGATTGGTGTTCTCTTTCAAATATCTCATTTAAGTTTTTATTCCTGTGCATCAGAATAAATGCAACTTGTAAAATATGGTTGCTCTTTTTTTACCTCTGTAAGGATAAATCGGTCTCATTATACATAAATGCATATACAGCAGGGCTGCACTATATCGGAAAGAACTGCAATATTAATATATAATATAACTGTATAATATATAACTATAATACAACTGTAATATAACTGCAATATTTTCATTCACTGCGATATATTATACAAATTATACTAATGCAATATCACCAGATGGCTTAAATAGCTTGTAAAGAATTCATAATTTTAGATCTGGGATGATTCTGTAGGGGAGCATATCTGCATCAAATATAATTTAGAAAATGACAAGCATAGTAAAATACAACAGACAAAAGATGCAAATAAAAAATCATTTATTACTTTCTGGAGAGTGAAACAGTATTCAAAAGCAGAAATTAAATAATCACTGTTAAATAAATAAATGAATAAATAAATAAATAAATAAATAAATAAATACTACTACTACTACTACTACTAATAATAATAATAATTAATTAAGTAATTATATAACATTCAATTAATCTACAAAAGTTTAATATATTGTGCCCAAATGGCTAAAGTTTGCTTAAAATTCTTACAATAATGTCTTAAAAACACATGCACATTATAAGCTTTCACTCTAAAGTTAAACTTTGAAATTACTCCACTATGATGCAACTGTAATTTCTGGTCAACTATAGACTCACACACTGCTGAAACTATATATTGTACAGTCCTAATATACAGCGGTGATCATATACGAGTACACCCCTCACAAATATCTCATTTAAATTAATATTTACTACAGGATGCTTTACAATATTATATTTGTTCAGATACATTAGTTTAGTCAGTAATTAAGCCAAATCTGAAGCTTATCTAACAATATAACTTCAGTAGCAGTCAAAAATTAGTAGCCCAAATTCGTATGTTAGGGAAAAATATTGTTATTATTTTTTTTTAAATCAACATTTTGCAATATTTCAGTATATTACCTTCATACACTGAGAAATCATAACTCGTTCATGCTGAGCACTTCTCATAATTTGTTTAAGAACAAAATAACAATTTTACATTGTAAAAATGCAATAAACTAAAGACTTTCGGAGTATTACAAAAGAAACTAATTGTTAAGTGTGATTAAAAAAATAAATACCATGGTTTCTGATTTTTGAAGAATCGTGCGACAAGAATGGAGTAATTATGTTAAAAAAAAATCAGGTTTTCCACTATTAGAATAAATTACATTTGACAATATAATTAAATAGAAAATGTTTGCTTTAAACTGTAATAATATTTTTTTATTTACTAAAAACCTTAAAATGAAAAAGAGACTTTTGACCATGGTGTTTATCAATATAAAACTAATACTTGCTTAATTTTATAGCATTAATAATGCTATACACTACCTGACAAAAGTCCTGTCGTCTATCCAAGTTGTAGGAACAACAAATAATTGGTTGACCTTTAGTTGATCATTTGGTATGAAAAGTGGCTAATATGAAAGGCAAAGGTCTCTAGATTACACTTAATTTACCAAAATAAAATAAGAAAAAATGCCTTGATTTTTAATTGTTTAATTAGGACAGTAATGTCTGACTTTGCTTAAACAAAAGTCTTGTCACTTAACAGAAATAATGTACAATAAATAAGTTTATAAGGATTCTTTGGATTCATCTGCAATGCCTCCTCCTTCAATTTCTCCCAAACATGCTCAATAAAGTCCATGTCTGGTGACTGGTCTGGCCAATACTGGAGCACCTTGACCTTCTTTGCTTTCAAGAACTGTAATGTGGTATGAGAAAAGAGCGCTATCCTGCTGAAGAATTTGCACTCTCCTATGGTTTGTAATATAATGGGCAGCACAAATGTCTTGATACCTCAGGCTGTTGATGTTACCATACACTCTGCAGATCTCTCGCACACCCTCATACTGAATGTAACCCCAAACCATGCTTTTTCTTTCACCAAACTTGACTGATTTCTGTGAGAATCTTAGATCCATGCAGTTTCCAGTAGGTCTTCTGCAGTATTTGTGATGATTGGGATGCAGTTCAACAGATAAATCATCTGAAAAATCTACCTTCTGACACTTTTCCAAATGATCAACTAGAAGTGCTCTTACAACTGGGATCGATGACAAGACTTTTGTCAGGTAGTGTAATTTAAAAACACTTGTATGATTAAATAAACTTTTCAGAAGTATGTGAAGGTCAGGACATAAACTTGTGAAAACTAAAGCTGTTTTACAATAGCAGTCCTTGGTCAATGCAAGCTGTCATGAGTCCAGACCTTCTGCTGCT
This sequence comes from Danio albolineatus, assembly GCA_903798035.1. NCBI lineage: Eukaryota > Metazoa > Chordata > Actinopteri > Cypriniformes > Danionidae > Danio > Danio albolineatus. The sequence goes on along the minus strand of CAIGQQ010039163.1, from coordinate 7,278,839 downwards.
GTCAATCTGAAAACCGCACAAATATATTTGCAATAGGCTCCACCTTTTCCTATTAATCATATCATCACCTACTGTCAAAACTGCACCAAACGTTATTCATGATAACACACAACCCATTTAACAATGTACACCTGAAAGCAAGTCCCTGAAAAGCACCTGCACAGGTCACATACAAACAAAACATACAATCCATTCATCTGTGTTTCATTCATCTGCAGTTTACTCAAGCAGCTATACATCAGAGCCATATACACACAAACGCACCCACATCACTGAACAGCTTTCATTACCTGGCTCCAACTACCACCAGGTAGTCCAGGAGGCGGGGACACATTTTCTTTTTCTCCATCTCTGTATCAGCAGTGTCTCTAAGTCATGGCAACTGTAGTAGCTCTCAGACAGACAGTCGTCCAATCAGGTGCAGCAGAATTACGAGTTGGCAGAACGAGGCAGGCAGCGTCCAATCATTTCGGCCTGTGGTGCGCAGGAATGAGGTCTGAAAAAGAGAAACCGTGAACATTATAGAAGCAATCCATCACACAGCAAAAGGCTCTGCAGTGAAATGAAGCATTCTGTGCAGCTGTGAAGCTTAAAGGTGCTGCAAGTGAATTTTTAAAAGAACGGCGCACAGAAAATATGCTTATTTCATGACAGCATCACTGAAATAGGAGTTCTGGAATATCTCTGTGACGACGCTAGGCTTTATAAACTGCAAAGATTCAGATTCTTTGTAGACTTGGGCTGATTTCTGTCAATCAGTCATAACGCACATCATGCAGCACATTTACATTTAGATTATACAATGTAAATAAAAAGTTAAATTCAATTAAATTGATCTTTATTTCTATATTACAATGTAGATTGATTCAATGCAACTTTGCATACAAGTTCTAGTGAATTGAAACTGTGTCAGTCCAGTTTTTAAAGTTTAAGTTTAGTTCGGTGTGGTTTAATTTTCACTGCTGAAAGTCCAAACACTGAAGAGCAAATCCATTGATGCACAACTCCACAAGTCCCAAACCAAGCAAGCCAGTGGTGACAGTGCCAAGGAACAAAGTTCACCAATGGACGAAAGTAAAGGGGAAAAAAACATAGAGAGAAACCAGGCTCAGTTGGGCACGACCATTTCTTCTCTGGCCAAAGTTGTTGTGCAGCTTAAAAGTATAATGCAAACTGCTGCACAGCCTTTTTGAGTTGACTCAACTTTTATCCCAAGAACTGCACTTGATTTAATTTAAGTATAGTTTACTAAAAAGCTCTGCAACAAGTTGTCTTAGAATTTGAAGCTAATTCAACTTTTTTTTTTTACAAGTGTAATAGAACTCTACATATAATCCACTTTAAGCAGCAATTTCAGTGTCATGTGAATTTTTTAGGAATTATTTTATTTTATTTTTACTCTTTTATTTTGGGGTAAAATTGGAACTTTATAACTGTATCCTAGAAAAGTGAACTATTAGTTACTATAAATCATCAAAAGTGCCCTCGAAAATCTAAAATAAATTGTAAGCTGGAAAATTGAAATTCATTCATTACCTTCGGCTTAGTCTCTTATTTATCAGGGGTTGCCACAGTGGAATGAACCACCAACTATTCTGGCATATGTTTTATGCAGTGGATACCCTTCCAACCACAAACCAGTACTGGGAAACACCCGTACACACTCACTCACACACACACTCATACACTACAGCCAATTTAGTTTATTCAATTCACTTATAGCGCATGTCTTTGGACTGTTGGGGAAACCAGAGCACCTGTAAGAAACCCACAAAAAACACGGGGAGAACATGCAAACTCCACAAAGAAATGCCAACTGGCCCAGCTCGAACCAGCAATCGTCTTTCTGTAAGGCTAAAGAGGCTACTGAGCCACCGCGCTGCCGGAAAGCTGAAATAAACCGGTAATAGTTTGAATTTTTTTTGTGCCAAAGTTATGTTCATAGGTCATAATAAATTAAATAAATTAGATAAAGTTCTTTGGAAACAATCTGCCTTAAACGTATTGCCACTTCAGCTTCATTATTGATCATGGTAAAGAGTGTACATAGTAGTAATATCTTTATCTGCTGTAGAAAATGTACATTATAGAAAAAAACAATAATAATCAGAGAAACCAACACTGGTTTGGCTGAAGCCTATTTCTATATTTGCTGCATTAGTAAAGCATTTCCCTTCTTCAGACACATGGTTATACATGTGATGTACATAAACAAACAATTAGGAAGATGTAACACTCTAACTTACAGCTACACAGCAATAATAAACCATTATAGTACTAGAACTAACTGCAATCTATGCAGTCAAAACAGAACAGACCTTACAAACCAAGCCGCGACAGTCTTCTCTAACACATCTTGACGGGAGGCTCAGCAGCAAGCATACACACACACACTCTGATAAGCTACAGGGATTGGAGCCCAGCTGTGTACTCGCTGCATGGATTTGCCATTTGCGTTCCTCGTGTATTAGTGCCCATATGCACGATAACATTGCCTCAATACAAACTAAAACAAGCTCAGATTTCAACCAAGAAAAAAAATGCACACACACACACACCCCAGCACAATATCTGGCTAAACCTGTTAAATGTCAAGAAAATAACTTTATGATTTATATATCAAAATGCAGTGTATTGACGCAGGACGAATGCGCTTTGTTAGCTCAAGGAAACATTAACACATTCACCTAAGGTTACAAACAGAACACGAATAGAGAAATGGTTGCCCGTCTCACTGCAGTGTCTGTGCTGACCTGAAACTGGGTCACTGCTTATCTGAAGTTCTGGATACACCACACTGCACTGCAGAGAGCTCTCCGTCTCCATCACAATCTCGAACACCGATAGACACCTGCACCCTCTGGCTGACAAACAGCTGAATCGTCTTTCGCGGTTTATCCTGGCTCAAAATGAAGTGGCGGTGGTATCCTGATAATTTAAAAAAACCAATAAAGATAAATTTCGATATAGGTTGTTAATGCTTCCAGCTTTAAAAATTATTATCCCAACAATGACTGACGCAACAAAAATTAGAGGGTTCAATTAATTACAATTTAAAATACTGTTAATTAGCAAAAACAGATTACACATTTGGCCTTAAATGAAAACAAACAGTAAAATACATTTAAAAAGTCTAATCTGGCATTAAATGTGCAAAACATAAACATATAAAAATATAGAGTACGAATTCCAGCAAGTTCACACAAATTGTAAAACTTTCAGGGTTTTGAAGGGGTGATTTTTTTCTAGGTGACTGAATAGGTTGGTTGTGTTGCCAGACTTTTTTTTCACAAACCACTGACATACTTTACAGATCGTTTTAATCTGCTCCTTGTCACACTTCACATACCCAAACCACATCCATATAACAGAATTGGTGCTGCCTTTTTTGTTGATAATTTAATCATTTTTGGATAATAACTTAAGGTTAGTTTAATTTCGTCACTGCTTCCACTCATGGTTTCATTATTTTTGTCGTCTTGTCAAGTTTGTTAGCAAGTGCGGTTGGAAATGGGCTTTTGACTTCTGATTGGTTGTAGCATATTGCTGCTGTGTGATTGGATCAATATAGAGTAAAAAAAGTCCAGCTTATCGTTATCGGAATTAATTTGATCGCAATTTGATGTGATATCATTTATTGGCCCAGCCCTATATCCCGATCATGAATTTTTTTCTACTTGAAACAAAAACATTTTGCATTAGTCATGTTATCTTATCAAGTAAAACATTCTTATTTAAAAAGGCTAACATTAAATATTTGACCAGTGCTTGAGCATCACTTGGGGTCTGTGGATCATGATTTCTCAGCTTGATTTTTGTCTCGTAATTCTTTATGCAGGAAAATTACTGGTCTTTCCTTCACAAAATGACTTTTCCTACTTATACAAACTACTCCTTTCAAATGAGTTGAAACAACACAATTTTTAAGTTTTTTAAACAATTTAATTATTTAATGTTCAATTCACTTAAATTTTAAACAAATTTAAAAACAATTAAGTTAATGTAATCGAAAACTTGAATGAATTGTGTGGAACCCAACATTCAAAACAACAGTGTATAACAGTCAGAGGTAAATTCTTTCCATCACAGCTCAAAATTAAAGCACCTGCATTTTTCTAAGTACATTCTTTCCTGTTAGGAGTCTGTTTTGATACATTTACATTATTAATTATTAACAATAGTCAGGAACGTTTGTTTTAGTTACTGTCTCTTTAAAGCCTTGCCAGAAAGCCCAGTTTCTATCGAGTGGTCAACCGACGGAGTCTGTTGTGATTGGTTAGTCGTTTAGGGCATGTGTTAGGAAATGAATCCCTCTATACACACCATGTTTATGGATCCAGGAAGAAACTTTAACATCCAAAAAATGTAACAGTTTCCAGTTCCAATTTTATTTTTTAAAAACTTTTGGAAACTTAAAATCTTATAGGAATAGTTGATCCAAAAATTTGAGTTTCCTCATGATTTAGACTCAAGTGGTTATTGCTATGGAAGTCATTGGAGGATGGGTATACAAAAACAGAATTTTAATTTATGTTTAAACTATCCCTTTAAGAGTCAGAAAAGGGTGTTTTCACTGTGATTGAGGAGCTGTAAACAGTATTTAAAATATATATAAGAAACATTATGAAAATAATAGCAGGACTATGATTAAGGCAGGTAAGTGATTTCTATTGTAGAGAAACTCCATGTGGCAAGGACTTTATGCTTTGTAATTCTGCAGATTGTTAACATGCATAAACCGCTATAATACATGCTAAAGGAAAAATACAGAACAATAGGCGCTCTTGAAATCAAATTCAAGCAGTGATGGTGTTATGCAATATTATGTAACTGCATATGCCTCGTGAAAACAAGCACTTCTGCCATGAGCAAGCAGCAGCTCATCAGGGTCACCACCAAGCAGGTGTCCACTCGATAGTACAGATTCAAGAAGTTCATTTGTAAAGATTCATGCACTCCAGCTAAATATGGATGTTGAGATTTCTCAAAGAAAGAAACAGTGAGAGAGAGAGAGGTTGGTAGGAATAAGATGTCACAAGCTTATCCATTTGATCTCATTTTAGTTTTACATTTGCCACCTAACCCTTGTACTGTTCAAATGGACTACCCTTTCTTTCATGTTCATGGCAGTTTTTGTCAATCCATCATAACTGCACATTTTGATTGCAAAGCCATGACACTAAATAATCATGCATTCTTGATGGTTGGTGGTTTTCAAATTTGTAATCAGTTAACACTTTAGATAGTCCAGTGCAAAAGTTTCTGACTTTTATACAGAGTTCTATGGAGTGAAAGGGCAAATTATAGTTTGCGTGCATAAATACACTTACTATGTTTACTATATACTGAGGGCTGATGTGCTTATTTATATTCTGAAACATATGAAGGTAAGTGTGCAAAGGTGTTTCTCACACTCAGGCAGACACGCATACACAATACTCTATATAAAAGCCAGAAACTAAGCTTTTTTGCACTGTAACAGATGATCATCAACACACAACATCAAATACCTCTTCCCAAATCCCAACAGGAACAACCAACAATCAAGAATGTGTGATAATATGGTGTCATGGCTTTACAATTAAACAATGTGGTTATAATGGAAGTCATAACAAAGACATAACGAAAGGGTAGTCAATTGCCAATTGAAAGGGTAGCCCAGTGTATTGTTGAGTTTTTGAAAAATTTCAAAGCATTTTTCTAAAATATGATTCAAAATAAGATTTGTCATTAAAAATCATCCCATTTGCTGAAACAGAGAGAAAGTTGTGGCCAAATTAAGCGTCAAAATCACCCCAGAGTGGATGAAAACATCCCCAACAGCACACAAGAGTTAATAGCTTTTGACTGTACACATATGTTCTGACTGTACACATGACGAACAAAATCATGTTGGATCTATTTAATAAGACATAACTGAATGCCGCCCTATGATATTAAGATATCAATGAAAATACTGCTATCCTCAGCCGGCTCCTGTAAAACAAGTTAATTCTAGAAAGAACATCTCAAACTGCTTTTAAATGACTAGTCCAGTCAGCAAGTTTGGCCTTGTCTGATAGGATGTATTAATCTCTGGTGGGAGAGTAGCTGAAGGCCATGATTAGTGGCTTCTTCTTTCTGCTGGAGAGGCGCTTTCCACTCTTCCTCCGTCACTTCTAACAGTTAGAGAGGAAGAGAGGAGAGAAGACAAGACGGATGGTTTGTGACTAACACATCAATAACGCCTCTGTTTCTTCCTCTGAGCATCACCCGGCTCATCTGACATCAGGACCTCTATTGCTGTTCTTTTCTTAAATCACGCTCTCACAACTGGTCCGGCATGAATCACTTGCACTTGCAGGGGAGGCTCCCTAGAAGCTATGGGGTGCCTATAAACAGATTTAGTGATGGGCAGGGGTGTAATGTACATGAGAATTTATTCAGGGACGTCTGTATTTTACCAGAGGAATCCAGCAACTAAAAACTTAAATTTCCAAATGCAAAAAATCAGTTTCTAGAAATTCATTAACACCTCCAATGCAGTGCTTAAACTGTAAATGAATAATTCCAGGAACAAAACCAGAAAATAAAAGTTACCGTGACCTACGTCCACCACACAATTTCAGATTTACTGGAACATGATGACATTAAACCGTGATAGTGCAAAAACGAGCATCACATTTCTGAACGGTCTTTAATTATTTTGTGCCATATAATGTTATAAGTCAGTAATGGTTAATAAAAACATGTAGCTACAAACATAAATCGTATGAACAAATCACTGTTCAGTTAATATCACTATTATGTGCCACTGCCAAGTGAAAAAATAATAATGAAATGACTCACTCTGTCTAATCTTCAAGAAGAGCCCACAGTTACCTCTTCAGTCATGTTTTCTGGCTGACTTGAGATCGCTTTGCTTCTGTCTCCTGCTATCCTGATCCATTCGCGTAGTTTTATCTTCTCAAGATCTCTTTTGATCAGGTTCAATATCAGATTTACTCTTAGTTTTAAATAATGAAAATATGCGTCACTGCCTTATTGCCGTTTTGAAAATACTAGTATTATTTAGGTTGGCCCATATGCCAATATTTATATTTGCTGCTCACTGCACGCGAAACAATCATCAACCAATGAAAGTGATTGTAAACATAAGAAAGCAATTTGGCTAAAAATATTGTTGAAGGCCAATAGTTAAACGTGACTTTTGCTTCAACTTTCGCATAGTGATAACGTCATGTGTGTACGCACAAACACAATCCACACAGCCTGCACTTGGACTTATTAAAATTCTCTCTCACTTAATTGGCTCAAATTAAGCACTACTCCAATGTAATTACAATTATAACAATAATATAATTTCGAAATTTAATAGCCACTTCTGTAAACTGTAGTGGTCTTTCTTTATAAAAGCTTTAATTAAATTACTGAATGAATAATCTTTACAACATTGTGAACATAATCTGATTGTCTCTTTATTTTGCCCCAAAAACATCCAAAATGTGCCCTGTTATTTTGAGTTTAAGTTTTTAAAAAAAAATGTCTATCACACACTTTTATAATGATTTACAGATCACATCCAGTAAAATGTAATTCTGTGTAACTAAAGTTTATATCACAATACATGTCTTGCTTCTAATCAACAAGAATGATTTGATTACCTACAGTATATTGCTTTTACCTGGATTACAGTTCAGGCCCAAATATGCTAAATATTTATTAAATGTTTTTCATTATATTAGATTAGATGTTAGAATATAAGATTAATATTATATTAGAAATCACTGATCACCTATGGTTTTATATATATATATATATAATTTTAATTCTATTTTAAGTACACATCAGATTAAGTATGATGTTCATTTCATGCCAAATGAAACATTACTACTGTATACAAATTTACTTCATTTTATTTCAATAACAGTAACAATATTAAGTACACACTTGCATTCCGTACACACCTGAGGTGAGTTTCATAGATTTAGACACCAAAATGTATTTGATCCATAAAACAAACAACTAATGCAATATCTCCACTGCAATCATAGCGTTTCAGTATTTTATCAGTGCTTCATGCTCTACAAACTAGAACACACATCAAATGATTTTGTTTTTTGAATACATTTTTTAAGTGGATTTAGCAAGTTTAGCATATGACAGTCATGAATGTACATATAATGATGAGTTACACAAATTTGAGAGTGAAAATGTTTTTTTAATACATTTTAAATAAAATAACTCTCCCTAATAAAAAAAATCTTCCCTAGCATAAATACACATCATTCAGGCACACACACACAAAAGAAACAAATGTTCTTTAGCTTGCGTTATAACTATCCTGAGAGGTTTTAATCTAAAGCTAATAATGCACAGCTGAAAAGTAATGATACACTCTATATGCCCCCATTTCACTTAACTACCTGGTTAATTAGGCAGCATGGAACAAATCCCAGACCTCCTCACCTCGAGGGAACATACATGTGTCTGCATCTACGGGAAACGTGACATGATCTGGTACCCTGTCAATCACAGAGTGCCCGCCTCGTGGCTCAACAATCAGCCTTGGGTAATGAGATTCCACACGGTCGCCGTGGAAACCAGTACTGCCTCTTTTCATGAGCACAGCTGTGACGGCTATTTTAAACAGACAATACACTGTCCCAATCATCATACACACAGAAAGACAATCAACAGCCTTTGGCCAATAAAACGAGCATGAGCAAAACTAAAATGAGCAAGGCTAATTGGTTCTTTCCATCCAGAGAAATGAACAAACAAATGCCTTAGCTAATCACACATCAGTTATTGAATTCGCTTCTCCATAGTAGTGCACTCAGAGAAAACCTTTCATTGTCTATGAAGGATCTGAATGGCGTTTAGGGTTTTTCACGCGTTACAGAAAGTCAGAGCACAAAATTGCCTTTGATGATCAGCACTTAAGTTGACAACTGATCTGAAAAGTAATATTACTGCAGAACACACACACACACGGAATCAAAATATATTCTTGTTGTTTTAATATACATAGTAAAGCTTGATATAAACAATGTATCTGGGCACTTCATTATTTGGTCAAATTAATTTGCCTCCATAATCTTCCCTCAACCCTGGAAACAACATTCTTTCACTTCTGGTCAAATGGAAGGCCTTTTGGTAGGGCCAGACGAAAACTGCGGACATTTTTTGCTATTTCTGCGCAGAATTTTGTTAAAAATCTGCGGATTTATGCGGAATGATTTTGGGAGTATCATAACTAAAATCTTAATATATGAAATAAAAGTAATACCTTTTTAACTTTTATTTAATGTTTAAAATGTGCATCCAATTAGATCAACCTTATTTGGTAAACGAAGCAAATCTCTCCTATAAAATATTGACTAAAAGACAGAAAATAGTACTCTACAAACTGTATTGTAAATAAATCATATAAATATTTTCATATTAGTGAATAGAATTACTGAAATTAATTAAAAAAACTGAATAAATATAAATTTACACAAGTAAATAAACAGAATCAATGATGGGCTAAAAATCTGCGGAAATTTGCGGGATTCTGCGCGCACAGATTCCGTGTGGGCCTACCTTTTGGGCAGGGCTATCAGTGCATGTCTGTTTTGCTTTTGTCTATTAGGTAATTTCCCTCCATTTTGTTAGCAACACCTTTTTTCAATGATCCATCAGTTCTCGAAAGACAAAAAGAAAGCACTGCACTGCCCTTCAATTTTATCATTTCAGGACAGTTTAAATCGATTGTATGTCACAATAGGGTAAAAAAAGGGCTTAACTAGCTCTGCACAATATATAATTTTAGCATTGATATCGCAATGTGCAAATCTGCAATAGTCACATTGCAGGATGTCTAGCAATTTCAATTTTTTATTTATTTTTTTGCATAACTTTGTACATTTCATGAAGATGCATTGCAGCAAAAATCATGCTTTCCAAATAGTCATCTTGTGAAATTATGCTCATATCGCAATATAAAAATTATTTTTGCTTTTCCCTTTGGTTTTATGACAAAAATGCACCTGAAAACCCTGAGCATGTTTTTCCTCATGTACCTGTCAGTAACAACATTACTTTGAAAGGGACTTGTCTCCTAAAAGCTTTCCCTTATGCCTGAGGCTCTGTGCTCTTTTATATGAGATTCAGAGTGCGCCTTGCCAAACAGAACACAAACAAACAAAACACACATCATTTTCAAGAAGGGTTATCACTGCCGTTTGAAACCTGGTTCTGGAGCAAGGTATTCAATGCTTTTGCATTGTTAAAGTCATGGTTCACCATAAAGAAAAATTGACTCACTATTTACTTGACCTCAAATGGATCCAAACCTTTATGGGTTATAGATATTCTGAAAAAAGCTGGAAACCGTCAACCATCGATGTTCATAGAACAAAAAACGAATACTATGGAAGTCAATTTCAGTGTTCTTAAGAATACCTTCATTTTTGTTCAACAGATGAAAGGTAAATGATGACAGAATTTCAAGTTTGAGATGAACTGTCCCTTAAAGCCTGAACTGTGGTCAAATGTGTTCATGATGAAATCATGAAGCATTAGATGGCTATGTTTGATAACTGAGGGTCAATTACATCTTTCTGTTTACTGTTCACAGCATGTAAAGATAGGTCAAAAGAGTCCAGCAGTGAAAAGAAGGGACTGTTTGACTCCGACCTCTTTAGTCCACAAATTTAATTCAGGAAGGAAACAAAAAAATAAGCGGTCAACAAAATATAACATGAGGATCTTTGAGGGTGCATGCAGCATTTGTCCAAGCAATGACATCTACACTGTAAATATGCAAATAAGGACCCAAATTTGATTCAAATGACACGTGATGAACTCAAAACTATGCAGAGAATTATGAAAGAATAATGCCATGTACAAATTTTACATTGCAAATCAATTATTAGAAGCAAAACTATATATTTTTTCCTGGTGAAATATAAATGACTTGCATTATGAGTTTACACTGTTTCAGTTAAGTTTTGTTCTTCAAATTAATTTCTAAAAAATAAACAATTATTACACATAAGGTACTGAAGCATAATAATCACAATACGAATGGAAGAGTAAAAATTTAACTAAAATAATCTATAAGAAATATAACAATAAAAACCATACTGTAAAATCTGAAAAATCATAGAGAAAAATGGAGTAGTCTTTTTAACTTACAGGTCTAATCTTTACAATAGTTATATGTTCCCAAACATGTGCTTCAAGATTCTAAAACAAATAAGAAACTCCTCCACCTAGAAGACAAACACTTTTCCATTTAAACACACATCCCAGCATAATATAAGGTACACTGTAAACCGAGCATGAGGAGAGAGTCTCAGGATGGAGCCGGTTTATCCTGAAACTAGCTGCACGATATTGGAAAAAGGTCTTTCTGAGATTTATATATTGCAACATAACTACAATTTCACCAAATTAATTGACTAGATCTAAAAAGGTCGCTGGTTCGAGCCTCAGCTGAGTCAGTTGGCATTTCTGTGTGGAGTTTGCATGTTCTCCCTGTGTTCACATGGGTTTCTTCCGGGTGCTCCCACAAGTCCGAAGACATGTGCTATAGGTGAATTGGGTAGGCTAAATTGTCTGTAGTGTATGTATGTGAATGAGAGTGTACAGATGTTTCCCAGTGATGGGTAGCAGCTGGAGGGCCTCCACTGTGTAAAACATATGCTGGATAAGTTGGCGGTTCATTCCGCTGAGGTGACCTCTGATTAATAAGGGACTGAGCCAACAAGAAAATGAATGAATGAATGAATGAATGAATGAACAAATTAATTAATTAATTAATTAATTAATTAATTGACTAAATCTATTTGAAAATAATTAATAATTTAACATTAACTGGAATGATATTGTATGTGGGTCCATCTGCATAAAATATAATAAACAAATTAAAAGCATAGATAAATACAACAGAGGCGAAAAGACGCAACAGAAATAAACAGTGCTTTAAGCCGTACTACAGTTTTCAGAGACAGACATTGAATAATCCAATGTGCAAACACAGTGTAGTCTTCATTAAATAAATAACTGAATACAATGAATCTTTCTTAGAATCTTTCCACAAAAATCAAATACAGCCACAGGTCTTAAAAACACATGCAAATCATAGACTTTCACTCGATTATGGTTAAACTTTGCAATGACTCCACAAATCTCATGCATTCTGAACTATAGCTGCTTAATTACACTATATTCCCAACTGAACATTGTGTATGCAGTGATGTGACTATTGCAGATGTGCACAAATTGCAATATCATGGTTGAAAAGATATATTAACTGAAGCTATAGGGTATGGCGATAGGACAAAAATCTCATCACAATAACAATGTGTATATCACGATATAATTCTTCTTTAAATTCAACCAATTAATAATTTATATACTGTACAGTGACTAGGGACGGTACCGAAACTCGGTACTTTATCGATGCTAAAATATAACCTTTTCTAATTTGCGATATTTGATATTCGTCTGCACAGTTGGCAATCTCACATTAGAAATGCTCATGTTTCTGTCCAATTGTGCAACAGCGAGCACGTCAAGTTTAAAAAGTCTTCACAGTTCTTGGCTATGCACAGCATTCTGCAGAGGCTCGCGCCAGCAAACCTACATAGCTCGCGACACACTGACTAGCACAGACACAGCTCGTGAGCTTACGCCTAATAAATAGATAGAGTGGCGGAGAGAACCAAATGGTCAAGATGTTGTATTTCTCGAGTGAACACCGACAACGCTCGTTGCAACAATCGCAACAACTTGTTTTCTTGAGCGAAAACGCAAACAATCTGGCTAAGCATCTTTCAGTGCATTAACTGCAGAAAGACAAATGCAAAGCTTTTTATTGCCTAGCTACTAACGGTACATTATCCACATCCGTATGCTAGCAGTCAATCACATTAGGTCTATTTAAATTAGTATAATATTAATAGTTTAATAAACAAACATTCGATTACTTTAAAAACTGTATTTTTTCTGCAGTAGCCTAAATAAATCTTAAACATTAAAAATGCTTTTACTTCACTGGATTTACAAATAAAGCCAGTGGATAACCTAATAATAAACCATATAGGTTAATCTGAGGATATTCAGCTGTTTATTAAACTGCATTTTCCAACTCAAAGAGAACCGCATGGAGCACAATAAAAGAAAGAACCCGACTTCCGGCAGAAAAGACAAACATGTTGAAGAATGTTCTCCAGAAGAATGGTTGAAAACATTTTCCTTCAAACCAGTGTACATTCTTTTACAGGATTTTTTTTATTGATTTGTTTAAAAATTATTAAAAATGTAATAATAAAAAAAAGTGTTGTTAATTCTGTTCAATTTTTTTTCATAAAAAAACCCTACATAAATTACCGATAAGAGAACCGTTAAATGACTGAACGGATAAGTGGTATCGTTAAAAGCAGTAGCACCATTAAATCCTTAAAGATACCCATCCATAACAGTGACCACACAGAGAGGATGATATATATTTTTCTTATAGTATATGCTCAAATATCTACGCATTCAATTGTGATCATATTTCACCATTTATTTAGAACTTCAGGTTAAATGTTTGACTAAAAATGTACAAGTATAAAAGAAATATTAAAAAGCGAACTACAGGCCAAGCATAAAATATTGCTAATGCAAAATGTCAACACTATGTTTTCAAAATTACAACTCTTATGATGCTGTTATTCATGTTTCTGTTATTGCATCACCTCATACTCTCATAAAAATAAAAAAGTATTACCATAATAAACCATGTATATTTTTTGCGACACCATTATATAAATGACAGAGCATAATTAAAAGCGTTTCATTTTGCCCATATGATATATATCATAACTCTGCATAGCCTGAAACCCTAAAACGTCATGTTTAGATTGCGACATTTTACTTTGCTCTATGAGGGTGTTCTTTTCAAAGAAACTTAACATCAAGCGAGTCCACGTCTCAACAATCCTTATGCAGACCTCATGTTACATCACAGGGTTCAGTAGGGCTAACACTGCCCTGAGGATTTTTGAAATTCTCAAGACTCTTAAGGTTTTGCACCCATGGTTTTTCGCTACTGGTTTGCGGCAGGCTTTTTTCAAAGTAGTTAAGATGGTGTGATCTTTACTGTCCAGTAAAGGAGCCACTTAAAATGGATTAGCACCGACAACAAGCTTGATCTGATGGTCAACAGACAATGTGCTGGCTACAAGGCAACAAAAGGCTAATAGGTAAAAAGGGTTATAAGAAGCGAAATCCAAACACACATGCACAAGAAGGGAAAAAAAAGCTAGCAATGTTTAACATGGCCTATATTTCACACATCTATTTATGGTACATAAGCTGCATGCATTCATTTTGGTGTCAATATTCACACCACCGGTGTGAGCATATTCACCCAGGGGAGAATGATGCTCATCATCATAAAAATGCACAATATTGACTAATATATAAAGCAACATGCCTTAATTACCCTGCTCACAGTTCATAATAGATATTTCTGTCACTCAATTTAAACATGCAGTGACAGACATCTGACAATAACTGTATAGCTGTTTAAATATTTTTAAAATGTATATAAATAAGTATATATATATATATATATATATATATATACACACACACAAATTTTAAAATACCATGCAAACATTTGACAAAAATATTTCAACATTTACCTGAGAAACAATGTGAAAAACAGTAGAGTTATGTAGAAACATTAATAATATTTTTTTTTTAGAAATAATAGTAATAATACTAAAACAATAATAATAGAAATAATCCTAAAACATCAATCTTCAAACTTATAATATATATTTTTTTACAATTTATTGCAGTTATTAGAATTAATATTTATACTAATTAGAATTACTAGAATTAGTTATATGAAATAGTATTTTTACTATTTCACTATTAAAAATATTTTTAAAAACTAAATTAATATTTGGGGCGTCATGGTGGCGTAGTGAGTAGAACGATCGCCTCACAGCAAGAAGGTCATTTCTGTGTGGAGTTTGCATGTTCTACCCGTGTTCAATAGGGTTTTCTCTGGGTGCTCCGGTTTCCCCCACAGTCCAAAGACATGCGCTATAGGTGAATTGGGTAAGCTAAAATTGTTTGTAGGGTATGTGTGTGAAGCTGCATAAAACATATGCTGGATAAGTTGGCTGTTCATTCTGCTGTTGTGGCCCCTGATTAATAAAGGGACTGAGCCGAAAAGAAAATGAATGAATGAATGTAATATTGGATGGAAAACTTTTATATTTTACCTCAGCTAAAAAAACAAAAAATTTAAAAAATACTGAAATAAAGCAAGTCAGTGGAAGTACTAAATTAACTGAATTTAAGATAAATTAGGGTCATTAAAATAAATAAATAAAAATCGAATCAATTAATAAAAGGACTAAATGGTTAAATTAGAATAAAAACCAAAACAAACTAAATCTCAAATATAAACGTTAATAAATAGTATTAAATACGTAAAAAAACACTCTTTTGTATAACTGGAATTTTTTTAACAACACCATTCTATAAAATTATTGCGGTTACTAGAAGAAAGTGAATCAGATTTACTAGTTTTCTGCCACAGACAAGTCTTTGATGGCTTTAGTGTCAAAATAAATAATAGAAATTTAACTTCTGTTAGCATCAATTTATTCTCTTTTTTGAGAAAAAAAGCAAAGGCCAGCAGTTTCATGAAACACAACCGGCCTAAATTTAGAGTTTTGTACCACTAATTTTTTCATGGCCAAGGTGCTGCTGCATTATGCAACATGATCATGACGTTTGCACATTCTGCAACAAGATGTATTATGTGCCCTTAATTTCAGCTCCAGTTGTGTTGAAATACACTGTAAGCCAGTGGAGACACGTACTCTGACCTGCTCATGCGGTAGAAGAGAAGCAGATTTCCAAAAGCCATCCCACCCGTCGGCTGCACACATGCTCACAGCAAACCCCCTCAAGCTACTGCTGCGATGGAGATAAAATAAGCCTTTCTGGCAGTGCTATCACACTAGCCAATCAATAACAGAGAAACAAATTATACAGCAATCTCATTGGGGCTTCTTGCATTATCATCATTAAATCTAGAACTAAAACCACACAAAAGAGTCTCAGAGTTACATTTCTAAAGGACAGCTGCTACTGAATATTTCTAGGAATAGTGAAATCTCACATAATGTTCAATCATATTTGACTTGCGAAGATAAAAGAAGATAAAAGATCAGATAAAAATCTTTCAGTCAGACCCCACCCAAAGGGGAGAAATGGCTGTACAATTTAATCTAACCTCCAAAATGAGTTTCTCTTCCAGTGACTTGCATCACGTTCCTTTAAACCGAACTCTCTCAGGAAGGGAAAACAAACCCGGTGACAGATGAATGGTTTAAGATTGGACTCAAACATCAGTCAGGATTAAGTGTGGAGAGGAGAGGCCGTTTCAATTTTACTGAGGATCAATTGAGAACCCAACGTTCCCCGGTGACCAAATCAGATCAAAGCAGAGACACTTCAGGCTGGCCACTCTACGCTTACGCACGCATGCATTTCACACGACACCACTGGGAGAAGCACTGTGAGCTGGAGGATGAGCTGATCGCTGTAATTTAATATTTGCACAGCTACCAGAACATAAATACGACCATTGTAACAACTATTATTTTCAAGGAGTTCCTTCTGGTGCTGCTACTAATGATGACACATTAGACATATAATGCAGATAAAATAAAAAAGAAATGCAAAAACAAAATCTGTGACAAGAAACTTAGTGATATTTTCATATACTCGCCCTTTTACCTTTTCCAAACCTGTCTGTGTTTCTGTTCTCTGTTGAACAGAAAGCTAGGTATTTCAAAGAAGTCAATGGTTCCAGTTTTCTTTAAGGGTGCTTTCACACTTGGTTTAATTGCCTGGACCGTACCCAAGTTCGACTGTCCCCCCTTGCCACCTTCTCGGTAGGTTTGTGTTCACACTGTCTTTTTTACTTCTGAACCTCGGTACGTTTGCGTCATCAAGCCGATGTTTTGTGTACGTCTGTCACCAGGCGACGGACACGAAAGCAAAGCGCCAAAATGAAAAGACGTCCGCACATCGCAGTCCTTTCGCTTTTACTGAACCTTTTGGTTTAGAACATACAGAAAGCGGCTCGCGTCTATCTGCCACACACATATTATACACGTTCAGAACATCACGCGATGTCCAAGCTGTTTTTGGAGGAGACAAGCAGACATTATCACTGTGTTTGCCCTGGCTCAGTCCCGCTTGTCAGCAAGGTACAGTATGTGATACTCAGACACACACACACACACACACACACGAATGAACGTTATAAAAACTATAGTTTGCTGTACTGTTGACGGTTCACTTCCGACTTTTGGTACGATTGCATTCATACTACAAGTCAACCGTACCAGAGTTCACATGAACCGTACACCAGACCATCCGCACCCGAGTTCAGAAGACGTGTTCACACTAGCTAAATGTACCGTACTGACGTCAAACAAACCCGGGTGCGGACAAAAAGTGCTAGTGTGAAAGCACCCTTAAACATCTTTCTTTCTTCTGTTTAACACAAAGAAACTCAGGGAGGTGTACAACCACTTCAGGGAGAATAAATGTTAATTTTGGAGTGCACTAATCCCTTTGATAAAAACCCATTAATTTGGGCCAGATTTGCATTTATTTTGCATCCCCCACCTTGTCCATGTCCTGAACTGCTTTGAACACATTACTTGGCATTTGAAAGACCCATTGTCTTGTACCATCCACTGATGAATTATATGAAGAAACATAAATGATGCTTTAATATACAAAGATAATTTGCACAAATATATTATTATAAGCTCAACCCAATGGATTCATCTATAAACGACTGAATAAGGAGAATATTTTGCAAGTGAGAGAACACAAACTGAACTGACAAAAGCAAAGAGCCGTCTCACATTTCACCCAGGAGAGAAACAACACCACTGAAGTCATCTTACACACGGCCTGATGTCGCAGCTATTCCAGTGTCCCCACAGAGAAAAGCTGTTCAAACAAATTCAGGGAGCTCAAACTGTATGATAGCGCCTGCTTCTCTTGTATCACATCATCATCATCGTCATCATGACAACATGATGACATGACTACAGCACTACATCCAAACCCCCTCAGGAGAGAAAACCTGTGTCCTTATGACCTCTGGAGAGCAAACACACACACAGGGACATCTGTTCGGGATTTTGGACGAATATGGGTGCAGGTCTTTGTGTGTGAGTGTTATTTATAGCCTTCTGTTGTGTCATTCAGCCTCATCAGATGCACTGACTCCGAGGGCATCAATTAATGATGAGAGCCCTGCCTATCGACAGCCCTGTTATCAGGCACTCCTGACATTTGACAGTCTTTGATCATATATTATAAGCAAAGATCCAGCGAAACACACATTTACACTGACAATGATAAAGACCAGCAGCTAGCAGTGGCTAACAGGATCAAATAGCTAGCTGTCAAAGCTGCTTATACAAGCAGCTGCGTACATTTCCACACCGTTACAACGAAGACACCTTCATCCATTTCATCACTAATTTAACCGCTGCTCCAGGGCAAACCATAACATGAGCACCGCATAATGTTACGAGTTAGAAGGCATAATGTTAGACAGGGTGACGGGAGTAAAATAGATACTGACCTCCAGAAGCTAACGCCGCCGCTACTCGCTTTAGCCGTGTTTCTGTGGCCCTGCTGCGGCGAACCAGCGTCTCAGAGCGCGTTGCTCGCTTGTAACGATGACGAGCTCATGATGTGACAGTGGCGCGACGCGACGCAAAGACCGCGCGTCCGTGTCTTGCAGCAGCAACAGCAGCAGTCCAGTCAGTGATGCGGTGGTGATTGTGCCCGTAGATAAACGCTGCTCGTCCTCCTCCTGTTTCTCTCTGCCTGCACTGACTGTACGATAGCGACGTGATGGAATCGTTCATTCGAGTCGGTTCTTTTCATTGAATCAGTTGAACCGGTTCTTCAATTGTTCACGGTTTGTGTGAATCGGTCTAATTCCTAATGAACAGGGAAACGATGCTTGAACTGAAATTCAGTCCAAAAATGTTATCTATTCTATTCTAATCTAATCTAGTAAGTGCAAAATTAGATAGTTTCAAAAATGTTGGACTCATGACTTCCATAGTATTTTTTTATTATGGACGTCAATGGATACAGGTACCAACATACTTCAAAAATATATTTAGGTTTGGAAGACGTCTAGGGTGAGTAAACGATGGGAGAATTTACATTTTTGAATGAACTATCTCCTAACTATGGAGGAATTAGGAGTGAACAATCAATTGAATGTACATTACCCGAATGACCATGTTAAAAAGAGTATTGTGTATTACTTTATGTGTAAAAATGTGCTATATCATCTAATGTTTGCTCAAGCCAGCTTATTTTTGGTTCACAGAAAAACTGCTAATGTTTTTTTCCAGGTCATTCTTGTTGAACTGTCTAAAAGTAATTTTTATGTAAACAGAACATTCCCTATAGGTTTAGAGAATCAAGATCGCTCCTGAAATGTTCTCAAACTTGTTACCAAAAGGTCAGGATGTTTAGATTCCCAAAAGTAAATGAATAGGAACTAAATGGAAGCAAAGTTAAATTAACATTCTGGGATATGGACTTTTTACAAGAACACAATGCATGGTAATGTAATTATAAATTTACACGTAAACCATTCACATATGCAAATATAGTCCAAATTAAAATACAGTTCCTTTGTGCTTAACACATTCAAATTTATTTTGTGTAAAGACATTCGCCCCAAATAATCTTTTACTGAAATAAACCACAAGAAAAGCCAGTTTGACAGCATAATGATGTGAAGATATTATTGTCATTTTTCTGAGCAGATTTATTCTTCCTCTCGTTGTAAGACTGTTCTTTTCTGTATGGTACACTTTACTATAAAATATGCGTTGTTCATATAATAAAAACAATACATTGTCTGATTGCATTGTCGACATAAAGCAAAATGAATTTAGACGAAAATAAAAAATACCAAATTCATTGGCACGAACTGTTCAAAAGAACCGATTCTCTGAGAAGAATCGAATTTCCCCATCAACTACTGTACCGAGCGTGAGTTCCGCATCCAGCCGGAGGCTGGACTGAACCATTCGTTCTTTCAGAGGGGACACACTTTCACGTTCACACACACATCTAGAAATGTGAGGTGACTT
This sequence comes from Danio albolineatus, assembly GCA_903798035.1. Lineage (NCBI taxonomy): Eukaryota > Metazoa > Chordata > Actinopteri > Cypriniformes > Danionidae > Danio > Danio albolineatus. The sequence continues at coordinate 7,258,641 of CAIGQQ010039163.1, read as the reverse complement.
GTCCTGTTGTTTACTTGGTTGATTAAAAATGACAGATCAGAATGAGTGTGAAAGTGAAACCGCTCTAAAGAGTAGATATCTTCAAAAGGTAAGACGCAAACTGATGTCTAATGACGTAGGCGGTTGGTTATTTGCATATTGCTCAGGGAGGGTGGGTTTGATTGAGTAAACAAACACAACATTGCTTCCGTCGGAAGCTCATATTTCCTTAAAATAGGATGCCGAGAGATGCTTACATGACTTATGCTAACAGACAGATTACTGACACCAACGTTGTGAGCTCAGATTCAGTATTTATTTCCAGGGTCAACCCTGATCTATTAAAAAACAGCAGAATAACAAAAAGACAGAAACAATTCGGAGGTTCCCTGTTTTAGGTAAATGTATTTCTGTATAAAGAATAGGCTTTGAGTCATCTAAGTTTTCAGCATTTTTTATCAGATAAATATATACTCTCACAGAACAATAAATTTAGTCTACTTTTAATTTACACATATAAAGCAGTATACATCCAAGGACTTAAGGCGTTAAAACATAAGGTTGCATTTCTATGATGTTACCCTTCCATGACTCTCTATTAAAGACAAACGTTAATCAGAGTATTGAGGTCCACTGGGCTGAGGGTGAAAAATAAATTAGATCTACAATCAACTTTGCATTACACTCTGCCTCATGTAGCAGCGTTCTGCAAGGAGATCATTCCATCATTTCAGTTTGGAGAAATAAAGCTTAGAGCAGCAAGAGTAATAGCTCATCATTGATGACCAGAAATCAAATATGCCCTCATCACATTTCCAATATCAGTTCAACAGGAAGATCATGGAGGTTATGTCGTTCAGTGGACTGTTAATAACCAAGATTCAGCATGTGAGCTGCCAGGGTTTGGCTGTTCAGTCCGGTGGGATGTTCCTGAAATCTGAACGGACAGAAGGTAAAAGACACCTGCAGTTATTCACCTGAACTGTCAAGCCCTGGTGAAAGGTTAGAAATTCCATTAAAAACAGAGCTTGAGGAAAACAATCTGCATTAGTGATTTCACTAGCTGACAGCCTGACACAAGAACGGTAGAAAAAAAAACATACAAATGGGCATATGACTTCATCAAACATGTTCTCAAAACATACACACACACACACATAGGTCAGCAAACATATTCTCAATCGGCACAGTCTGGGCAAACACTGCCACAGCAAACAAACTGTATTAGTCAATCACAGAAATTAAGCTTTCAGCTCTTTTTTTTACAATGTTAGTTTCCATGATGCATTGATTCACAACAACCCTTGTTGTCTTTTAAGTGGTTTTTAAGATCATTAAAACCTGATTTGTACATGCTCACACTGGGTATTTGCATTGTTACAGAGCACAGTAAGACATTACAAATTGCTCCTATTTGCCTAGTCCCTTATTTCAGAGCTAATCCTGTGATACGGTTCGGTTTAAGATCAATATCTTGAGGAGAATGGGACAGGTTTTGTTCTGAGTGCATTCAGACTTTATGAATAACATTATACTGTTTGTGAGGTATAAAAATGTTAACACAGATTATGCTTTATAACTGCAAATCACCTAAGCAATAGTTTATTAAAGTTGTCAATTAAATTAATTAGCATGTGAAAATAAAAATAAAAAATAATAAGAAATTTGAATTATAACATTACAACATGAAACAAACAAAAAAATACAACAAGATGATGAAATACAACATTAAATACCCATGTTATTTTTTTTTTATGAAAATATCATCCACTAATTTTCACTTGAGTTACATTGTGGGGCAAAAGTGACGCTGTTAACAACAATTTGATGAATGAATTTTCAAAGAAAATCAAACTCGGCCTCCATTAATTAGAAGTAAAAAACAAGTAAAAAACAAACAAAGTACAGCCTGAAGTAACCAAAGATGATAATGTAATGTTAATGGAATAATTATGTTCTGCATTAACTTTTCAGAATGCTTCATGCAATGAGTTTAAGTTTATCTAGCTATCTATGCATCTCAGTAGTCGCCGTGAGTCAAGCAGCACACTGATTCAGGCTAAAAGAATACTTCACCCAAAACTAAGTTTACTAGGGCCATTCAAGATGTAGATGACTTTTTTCAGAAGTAAAACGCTGACTTTATCCGAAACTTTTGTATTTATATATACTTTTGTATTTATATATACACATTTATATATATATATATATATATCAAAGAGTCAATGTTAACGGCACATCAAAAAAAAAAAAAAAAGAGCGTCCAAAAAAAGGAACATACAGCTATACTGTTAATCTAAATAGCACTTGTGCTTATCCTGGATGCTTAAGTCTATATAACAAAGCAAGATTGTTTGTTTGTGTTTCGCAGCCAGGAAGATTGACTTTTCACTGATTCCCAACATTTAATCCACATCATAATGCAACAGAAATCTTAGGCTAAATGTGCTCAGGACCATTTTCTAAGGCTTTGGATTAAAGGTAATAATGTCATAAATAATATAAAGTTTCTTGCACTATTTTGCTTCACAACATCATGGGTATTCATTTTGTTTTGCCTTTTGTCAATAGCAGCTGACTTGCTGCATTTTATTCATTCATTCATTCATTTTCTTTTCGGCTTAGTCCCTTTATTAATCCGGGGTCGCCACAGCGGAATGAACCGCCAACTTATCCGGCATTTGTTTTACACAGCGGATGCCCTTCCAGCCACAACCCATCTCTGGGAAATGCTGCATTTTATTCATCACCAAATATCATAGTTTTTTTTTTCTTAAATTAATTTGTCTTTAATGTTCTTCTGAAAGACAAAGTCACTTATATCTTGAATGGATTGAGTGAGAGAAAAGTAGCAGCAATTTTTGTTGTTTTGATAAAACGTGCTTTCAACGGCTCCAGTGATTCTTACAGATTCAGAATATATTTATTCTCATAAAATTGTGCCATTTGGCTTCTCGGTTCCTTTTTTCCAACCAGCAGAAAACAGAATTCCTTGTGAAAGCTGTGATACGATTGATCAGTGTAACATGGGCTCTGAATCACAATGATTTGCACTAATAATGCGCTGATGGACGTTTTGTCAAAAAAAAAAAAAAACCTTGGTGTTAACAGGGAATTGCATTTTAACATTAATTACAAGACTAAATGCAAGTCAAACGTCATATTGGAAAAATATGCGAATTATAGCTGTACTAAAAGAAGATAATGTTCCTCAATTCTGCGTGTGATCTATGCATATTTAGATTATCAGCTGTCTGTCAGCCATTTCTAACCAATCAGCCAGAGTGGAATCATAAAACACTGTAAATAAACTCTATTTCTGTAATGAAAAACCTTCAAGACAACCTCGTCTATGAATTAGATAGTAAAAACCTTCGCCAAAACCAGCTTGATGCTTTTGGTGCTGAAACATTAGATATAAACAACTTAAAAAATAAAAAAAGTGACCACATGTTTATGGTCGCTCATCATAGCAAATAAGTCTCTGAATCCAAACCCATTCAATTTTCCAAAGCTCGAATAATGGTTGAGAAACCATTGCCTGCTCTGATCGGTCCCTGAGCTACTTCTGGCCATACAGTCTATCATAAGCACATTCAAAGGAAGCAGCTCTCACTGACCACTGGGTCCAAAATCTAGAGGTCATGGAAGAGAATGGTAAAAGCAGGCTTCTCATGACAGTTGGAGGACATCATGACCCTGTGCTCTGTCTGTAGAGGAACTCTTGTCCACCCATGTTTCCCTGACACTGGCTCATTCAGTCCTGGCGGAGCGCCCACTCACTCGTGAACATCCCAAATTTCAGAAAGTAGAGGCGGAAGTTTTTTGTCTTGGAGGCGCAGAGCAAACACTTGCTCTGAGTGGACGCTGCTCAAAGTGCGTAAGCTGACCAGCTTCATCAGCATCCGAGGAAACATCAGATGATCCTAGTGGGGTTTACACAGAAGAGGATGATAAATAAATAAATAAATCAATAAAACAATAATA
>CAIGQQ010039163.1:7235963-7249675 GCA_903798035.1 Danio albolineatus | reverse complement strand
ATGAACTCTGTGACAGATCTTGGCAAGTAGAGCTGAGGGAGGTGGAAGATTTGCTTGCAAGCACTACATCATTCATACAGTACCTGCTTTCGCAAAATCTTCTTTATTGTAAGTGAAGTCTTTAAGAAAGGTGATGCTGTCAATCGCTGGGTTGTAACGTCTGGAAGTTTCTAGCAGCATGATCTGCAAGACAAAAGAAAAAGTTGAACAGGTTTGTAAAACAAGCAGTACAGGCTCTGCTTGGTTTTTCATGAGAAACGACATTCGTCATTAGATGGCAATTTCTTTTCTAAAGTATTTCCTGTTATGAAATAAAAGCCGAATCCCATCTGCCAAACAACAGTGCTCCATCTGTGTGCAAAAAAACAGCAACAGAACTGACCGAAAACAATGTGTGTTATGGGTCAGTCGGGTCTAACCTCTATGGTTGAGGTCTTGAGTAGGGCGATCTGGTCTTCTCGGGTGAGCTCCAGGAAGCCAGGCAGCTGTTTAGCAAAATCTACAATCTCCTGCACTGACATAATGGCCAGCTCGGTGAAATGAGCAAAGCGCTGCTGCCGAACCTCTCGGTTTTGTGGGTCCTGACTCTGTGGCCATGGCTGAAAAACAAAATGTCTGTATGTAAATGTTTAGGATCAGTGAATCAGAGGGACAGAGATATTGGCTCTACTTGGCACAATGTTTAGTTAAATATTCAGAGGATTAAAGGGATAACCAAAACATTTAATTGAACCACCTTCAGTAAAAAGTGCTTGACTGAATGCCATTAAAGTCCATGTGAAATCAAAATTTACAATGGATAGTTTTGCTAGCATGCACATTGTTATTTATTTGGTGCAAGTTAATCTACTGAAAAAAAGGTTGTATAGGTAATCTTCAATTAAGTCTGACCATTTGTTTTCCCTTTTGGAGTGGCGACCCCTTTTTGTTTTGTTTTTTTGCACCACACGTTTTTACAATCACTCCATATAAAAAAAAAGATGTGAGAAAAAAAAAAAAACATTGTGCATTCATAAAGTGTGCTTCATACAGGTAAGTGGGCTTGACAAACCACCTGCAGAAACACACTCTCTCTCTCAATTCCCCCCTCTCAATTTTAACTTGCACGAAAGCATGTGCATGTAAATATGTAAAATGATGTGGTTTCAAGAGTTCACACTTAGCTGAAGATTGATTATAAAGCTTGTTAAAGCTCATAAGATCCTCAAGCATGGGGATCCCTCCCGTTTGCGAGGGGAGAGGGGAGTTTGAGCTCAGGCAGATCTCGAGAACTCCCCTGCGGTAGTAGCTAATGAACAGTTAGTGATTTCTCTTAAGAGATAACTTCTTACTAAGAGCAGGTCTATGGTGCCAATTTGAATTAGTCAATTAACTTAAGTTGCATGTTTTTGGACAGTGGGAGGAAACCAGGGAACCCATGTGAGCATGAGGAGAACGTGTAAACTCTGCACAGAAACGTCAGCTGGCTTGGTAAGGACTAGAACCAGTGACGTTCTTGCTGTGAGGCAACAGTGTTAACCACTGAGCCACAGTGCCACCCATCTAGGAAAGGAGGAGGAGTAGGGGTGGAAGGGGGTATTCTTCAAAACGAATATGGCTGTGATATGAAACTTGGGGTATTTATAGTGGCTTAGGACTCGTCTGATTGGTGAATCATAAATTGAATATTGGGGATCAGCTGCAATCAATTATAAGCACGTGATCCTCTCGAAATTGGTTTATAAATAATCTCACTTGGAGGATTCAGCAACAATTTTTTAACCACACCCCTCATACCGTTAGTTTGCTATGAGGGAATGATGTGCAAAAACATAGCCCTGCCCAATATGCAAAAATAACTGCACTTACAGTGACTTTGGGCCGATCGATGAAAGATCGTTTGTTGCACTGTTTCTGCATGGCCACCAGCTTTTCGATCATCTCCTGCTGTTCGGGAGCCAGCGGAGGCATCTCAGGTGCAGGGCTCGGTGTCGCCACTGCAGAGGTACGAGCCGTCTCTTCTTCCTGTTTCTTCATCTTCTTTAGTCGAATCTGCTCTTCTGACAGCACACCTGTAAGAGACAGAGAGATAAAGCTGTTACTAGATGAAGCAAAACACATGATAATAGTATGTAATCATATCAGAACAGATGAAGAGATTTGACAATGGAAATAGTGAGAAATGAAAAATAGTGTGTTATGTTTGTTTTTTAAGCCCTTATTTCAACAAGAATGAATTAAGCTGTTTAAATGTGATGTGCTGCGAAATTAATCATTTAATTGTTTTTATTTTAAAGTCAAAGTATCACAGTGCCTAGTTAAAAGTGTATAGTTCAGATAAAAACACTACAGCAGCAATCAAAAATAAGAAAGATCACATTTTGAGATTTTAACAATAATACCATTACACTAGAAGGTGGTGACATGTAAATGTAAAAAAAAATCTTTTATTTACAAGATGTGTTCAAAAATACTGATACATACAATGATTTTTTAAAATAGACTGCAGTAATTAATAATTTGTCAGAAACAGAATTATTCATTGTCTTTAGTGCCTACTAATGCAGTTTTTAATTGTTTTTATGTTACACGTTCATATCTTCTGCTTTTATTTACTTTTTTCCAAATATTTCTGTTTAGATATTAATCTTTTAAAGTTTAAAGTTGTATGTTGTGTTTTTGTATTTTGTATAGAGAACTACTTCCATGGTAACCAGCTGAAATAAACCTATTTTAAGTGTTTATGTCTGTGAGCATCACGGTGGTGCAAGACTGGTTCGAGCCTCGGCTAGGTCAGTTAGCATTTCTGTGTGGAGTTTGCATGTTCTCCCTGTGTTGGTGTGGGTTTCCTTCGCATGCTCTGGTTTACCCCACAAGTCCAAAGAAGTGTGGTTATAGGTGAATTGTCTAAACTGCTAAACTGTCCATAGTGTACGTGTGTGAAAGAGTGTATATGGATGTTTCCCAGTGATGGGTTACAGGTGGAAGGGCATCCGCTGCGTAAAACAAATGCTGGATAAGTTGGCGGTTCATTCTGCTGTGGTGACCACAGATAAATAGGGACTAAGCCGAATAAATAAAGGGACTAAGCCAAAAAGAAAATTAATGAATAAATTAATGTTTTATGTCTTTTTTAATCTGTTAATGTTTCGTTTAATGCAATTAAGAAAAATAAATGTAGCTTGAGGATGATTATTTCAAAATAATGCTGTTCGTCTGAATATTTCTTTTTACCAAAAACAGAATTTATAATATATTTATTTTGTAATTTCATTTATAAAAAAAATGCTTTCCATACGTTATGTTCTGTTAGTACTTCACAGTATTTCTAATGAAATAAACAGTCTTAGTGAACATAAAGCAACTTTCAAAAACCCCAACAGGTGGTGTAAATGGGCTCTGATGCTTGTTCAGAGTGTGACTCACATTGCTCCAACATGCCTGCCTCCCTGCACTTGCGCAGGCGGCACTGCTGACATTTGCGGCGCATGTACATGTCCATCTCACAGCGTCCGGAGTTCTTGCAGGAGTACTGCGCTCCCTTGATCACGCTGCGTCTGAAGAAACCTTTACAGCCCTCACAGCTCAGCACATTGTAATGAAAGCCAGATGCTTTGTCTCCACATACGCTACACACCTCATTCCCCAGCATTTTAGGTGCAGGGCCTTTCTTTCTCTTCACCGGCTGACCCTCTGCATAAAACCACACAGAAAAGAGAGACAAACATATAACTACAGAGCAAAAATATGTACAAACCTACACCAGACACACTGCATTTTTATTTACTATTTTATTTTATTTATTCAAGGGACAGATCACTCAAAAATAAAAATTCTATTTTAAAGGGATAGTTCACCCCAAATTGAAAATTGTCATCATTATCTCACCCTTCACTTGTACAAAACCTATTTGAGTTTCTTTCTTCTACTCAAAACAAAAGAAGATATTTAGAAAAATGCTGGTTGCTGGGACCTATGTACTTCCACAGTAGTTTTTATCCTACTATGGAAGTCTTATGAACCAGCATTCTTCAAAATTTCTTCTTTAGAAAATATCTTCTTCTTTAAAGGTCCCGTGAAATTAAAATACGTTTTTTTTTTAGATATTAATTTAAGTTAGTTTGTTTTAAGGCTATGTATTAGCTAGCGTGCCCCAAAACTCAAAATTTGCATTTAGAAAATATGAACCTGATATAAACATCCAAAGCTTGCAGTTGGTCACTTCAGTCTAAACAGATCAACAATTGTTTTCACATCTCATACTTCACTTTCTCATCAAATCTTGACCAATCAAATGCTCTCTAGTATCTGACATGCCCCGCCCCCTTTAAGATGCTTCTCATTTGCTTTTCATTTGATGTGCTTGATCTCAAGCAATCACTGGCAGAGCTGTGATAAATACAAAACCCTGTTGGCTGTTTTTTTTAAAAGGGGACTCCCAACTCCCAACACTCTTTTTTTTTCAGCTGAGGTTACGTCAAACATAGAATTAAAAAAATGCACATTTCAAAGCTTTTCACTGGACCTTTAACCACTTGAGAGTGAGTAAATATCCATTTTGGAGGAAAACTATATCTTTAACCAGTTAGACCAGTTCATCCACACATTTACTGTATATACACAAACACACACACACACACACACACACACACACACACACCGACATGCATGTTCATACTTGAGTGAAGTGAAGTCACATGTTGCACCTTATGTAACAGCTAAAGTTCAACTCTGCATTATACGCTGACTATACTGTAAAATGATGCAGATAATGAAAATTACATTATCTATGGCATGGGTCCAGTTGTTCAGTCTCACCTGGCATAGCTTTGTCCTCTCGGAAGAACATCTTGATGTCGTTGGATTCCATGAGCATGGAGTCGTTCAGGTCATCGTGCGATGTGTTGTACAGGTCCGTTTGACTGAGAATCTCCTGTTTCACTTCTGCTGTCGCTGCTGAAGGGCCCTCTTCACTGTCACAGCCCAGAGAGTCCCCTGTACACACACAAACACTTGATGGTGAACAACTAGACTGGCTGAGTAGAAAGTGCATTTTCTGAAACACAAGCTGCAATGTGTCAAAGTCGTACGCCTGAGATGAAAAAAAAAAAAAAACTCAACAAAACAGACCAGTTCAAAACAGGTGCACAAGTCACATGTGTAAATTAAAATGCAAAATACGCTATAAGTATACCTAAAATGGCTAAAATGAAGTATACCTTTCTTAAAATGTTGTAAAGTAATATTGTTTTTTTTTTTTAGAGATACAGGACACTTTGTTAGATATTGTATTAGCAAGCATGATGACATTCATACATTTTATTTGTTATGACTAAAATTATTATTATATTATTTAATATGTTCTTTTACACAAGCTGCAATGTGTCAAAGTCGCACAGGTGAGATGGAAAAAAAAGAAAAAAAACTCAACAAAACAGACCAGTTCAAAACAGAAGGTGCACAAGTCACATTTGTAAATTAAAATGCAAAATAGGCTATAAGTAGCCTAAATCAAAGAAATACTTTATTCATTTATTAATTCATTTACACATTTAAATTTACATTATTATATAAATATAAACATGCTTCCCTCAATATTAAAAATTTTGACGCATTGAAATAAAAAAAAACAAAGCAAATGAAAAGCATGAGCATAAAACACAATGAAAATATAGTGGCATTCAGTATAAACTTCAAGCCTAAATTTACTTCAAGTGAATCTGAAACTAGTGGTGTGTGGGAAATGAGATGTAGAAAACCTGACATGTCTTTCTCACTTGTCATCAATCTAAATTTGGCACGTTTTGTAGGCTCCGTGTCAAATGCATTATGCGAGTCTTGCATGTTTCAGATTATTCAAAATGCACTCGTTTTTCATTTTTATTCCTCAGAATAATTTTCTTTAACATAGCTATGTACACAGAAGGATGACTTCTGCTCATATCACAAGCTGTGTTTTGTATGCTGGTGTTAGAATATAGAAAATCCTTGGCTAAATTAAACATGGGTTTAAAATGTGTTTATATTATCAAGCTAAATTATAAATTAATGTTTTGTTCAAATGGATGACAAATCGCTGTGACTATTACACACCATACAATCGTCCAACACACATTGATAGAAAACACTGACATAACTGTAATTTTTTAGCAGTCAGCTGGATTAATCAATTTTGTCCATAGCTGGACAAAGTTTATTAACATAAAAATGAAGACACAAGAACAAAACCAATTTTATTTTTTCATATTCTGTACTCTAAATTCTGACTAGTCGTCTGCTTTTTAAAATAAAAGAAGCATCATAATATACAGGTCTATCAGTAACATTTGTATTAACTCGATATACACTGAATAGACAAAAACATCAAGAGTTGTATCTAATCAATATAAGAGCTTTGAATCAGAACTGAACTGAACTGAACAGGGACATCTGTATCAATGCCCAGCCTGGAGGAAGAATCTTGCTTTCTCGATCATTTTGTTTCTGCTCTTACATCAATCATTTTGGCTTCAAATTGCAGCATCCATGTTTCTTGTTTTTCAGCCTTGCAACATTTATCTCATCAAGGATTTACACTTTAATGTGTCAGAAACGTAAGTGCTAAATCATGACCTGTGCTTCAGTATGGCGGATTGATTCTACATTCAAAGCAAGACACCTATAATTTAAACACAGCAGTGAAGTATTTGCATCAGACTCACCTTTGTTTTTCATTTGACCGTTTGTCTCTAGATTGTTTTACATTTATATCACTTAAAAAAAATTATAAAAATAATTACATACATTAAATTATATTCTTTAGTAATAATATAATATAATATAATATAATATAATATAATATAATATAATATAATATAATATAATATAATATAATATAATATAATATAATATAATATAATATAATATAATATAATATAACCCACAAAGCAATATATAGTTTGTCGCAAATAACTGAACATGGTGTCATTGATCATTCAAAAAACCAATGGTGCAAAGTGATAAATAAATGAAGTATACCTTTCTTAAAATGTTGTAAAGTAAGATTGTTTTTAGAGATACAGGACACTTTTTTAGATTATTTTATTAACAATCACGATGACCTTTTATTTGTTATGATGGAAATTATTATTAAATTATTTAAAATGTTCTCTCAACCAATTTTTGTATGCAAAAACTTTCCTACTGTTGTTAAAGAAAAGCTAGAATCTTACCATGACCAACATCAGTGATATCAGTCGCAGAAAGGGTGGACATCTTCCACACAGCCACTTGTCATAACGAACCAACACTGCACCTGCAGAGCACAGTTAAAAGGCAAACCTGAAGTCTTACCAAAAATCTGTTTATAAAGATCATTCAAAACTGCCACAAGGCGATACTTGCTTTAAATACAGTTAAATACTAAATAAAATCGACCTACAAGAGTGTGTTCAAATCAGTCTAAAGAACCTTTAATATAGGCAGAACTCACACTCTCACCGCTCAAGACCAAATGCACGCAATGTTGATTTTCACTCATGACTCTCAGTGTAGTTCCTAAAGCAGTCACACTTCTGTATGGAAAGCTCACAAAAAAACAAAACTACATAGTCACCCTTACAGATCATGGGAATTTTTTCTAAACTGCTAAACTTTGCTCAGCAAAAAAAAAAAAAAGAAATTGAGAAATATTCATAAATGTAAAGTGAGTTTTTTGCCAACTAAGCACGCTTTATGAACTACCTACTTGAGAACAGGAATTGAAAATGCAAAAAAGAAACTGGTCAAGACTGGTCACTCATGGGTGTAGCTGTGAGAACTAACAGCGAGAGACAAGTGATTTGGGGAAGGATACTTTGGTACAAGTGAGTTTAGCATAAGTTAAAGTTTGACCAGGCAAAAAAAGAAAAAAAATTCGGTTGGCAGTGACCTCTGGGCGGGCAGTCAACAAGGGTAAATATGACCCTGACTTAAGAATGAATCAAAATATGCTGATTCAATGCTACATTATGATCATATCAGCAAAAACTACTACTAGGAAAAAAGCAGGATGCCTAAGATGAACTAATTTAACAAACATCAGGTCTTGCTCAATAATTCACTCATTTTCCTTTATTCATCAGAGGTCGCCACGGAGGAATGAACTGCCAACTTATCCAGTATATGTTTTACACAGAGGATGCCCTTCCAGTTCCAACCCAGTACTGGGAATTGCTCAATAATGATTGTGTTGATTTTTTACATTTGTACGCACAGATTTCACACAATTATTTTCTGACTACAAAGTATCTGTTCAGAGGAAGTTTGCAGCTTAAGCTTTAAAGTAGTATTTCTTACTTTTTCACGGTACGGGATGAAATTTTTTATTTTTAATAAACATAAATGGTAGATAATAATAATGTGGATATGTAATATAGAGATGGGTGCCACGGTGGCGCAGTGGGTAGCACGATCGCCTCACAGCAAGAAGGTTGCTCAGTTGGCATTTCTGTGTGGAGTTTGCATGTTTTCCCCGTGGTCGCGTGGGTTTCCTCCACAAATCCAAAGACATGTGGTATAGGTGAATTGGGTAGGCTAAATTGTCCGTAGTGTATGAGTGTGAATGAGTATGTATGAATGTTTCCCAGAGATGGGTTGCTGCTGGAAGGGCATCCGCTGCGTAAAACAAATGCTGGATAAGTTGGCGGTTCATTCTGCTGTGGCGACCCCTGATTAATAAAGGGATTAAGCCGAAAAGAAAATGAATGAACATAATTTAGAGATGAGATAGAATATCATTTTAACACAAATAGAAGGCTACTTCGAGTATGCATGTTTTGTATTGTCTATTTTCATGAAAAATCATTCATTTCTACCTTTATTTCCTTAAAATTGATAATTGATTGAATAAATAAATAGCCATGTTGCAAATTATTAAGAATACATTTTAGTATGAACATTTTTAGTAAAGCAGTGTGTTTGTGACAAGATTTGCAAGCATATTTCACAAATATGTGCACATGCACGTTTAGTGGATAAGATCCCATGCTATTAACTTAAACTGACAGGCCAAATGCATTTCAGCCCCTGATGAAATTAATTTAGGTGACAGACTACATGAAGAAATTGACTATAATAACAGATTGAGACACATTTTTTATAAAATATCCAACTATTAACTCTTTAACCAGAGTCCAGAGGGCCCTGATTTATTATTAGGAGAACTTTGATGATTCAAATTGATTCAGTTGTAGCCCACTGTAGAAATTATTTATTTATTAAGCTAGTCAGTTAGTACATTTGAATTTTTACAGTAGCACAAAACTTATAATATTGGTCATAACATAAGTCAAAATTCATGAATGAATAAGGCTGATAGAAAAAGCATACACACTAGGGCTGAACAATGTATCATTTGAGCATCGATATTGTAATGTGTGTATCTGCAATAATCACATTGTATGATTTATTAAAAGTAAAAGATGAAGAAATTATTATTTTTTAATTATTTATACAATGATGACCATGTTATTTTACATTTGATTCTTCAATTTCTGTACTTGAATACTGTTAGACTCCCCAGAAAAGCACTGTTTATTTATTTATTTTTGCTTGTAATGAATTATGATTTATGCATATGCACTGCATAGAAAAAGACTTGATCATACCAGTCGATCTAAATGAATGAAATCTTTCTAAATAGAGCTATTACAATCATTTGGTGAAATTATATTCATATTAAAATATTTATTGAGGCAAGACAATTAGTCAGATAGACAGATGCAATGTCAGATTTGTCCAATACCGTGCAGCCTTATACACACCCTACACTATAAAAAAATGCAGGGTTCCTCACAATTCCTTCATGTTGTCATAACACAAATTAATTGTTTTTACAAATTTAAGTGGATTGAACATAAAACTATTAAGTTGTCCTAAAAAAAACTTAAGAATTGTGTTGATTCAGCTCAATTTAAAATAACAGTTTGAACAAGCAGCAGAAGTTATTTTTTGAGTGTAATATCTGAAAGATTAGCATCAGTCACACTAAACACATAAAAAAATGCTTCAAATGTGTTATTGTGAGTGAGAGCCCCACTTACCCCAAGAGTGACGATTTGTTATTGTCTGTTCATGTTGTTGTCGTCTGCGTCACTAGCAGCACATCATGTTTATCCTCTCCAATAGCCTGGATGCCATTAGATGAAACTTCTCTCCTATAATCGCCTCTTCTGTGTCACAGCTTTCTGGCTGATGGCAAAAGAAAGAAAGGGGGGGAAAACAACAGTATGAGTTCTGTTTGGAAGTTGTGTAGCACCTAAGCTGAAGCGTTAAAATGGAGTTTACACAAACAAGAAAGCAAGAGAGAAAACAAGCCAATTGAAAGACTGACAGACAAAAAGGTGGGTGAGTGAGTCAGAGAGGAAGAGAAGGAAAAAGGAGGGAGAGAAAGAGAGCAAGAGGGCATACGAGAGGTTACTATCGGTCGTTCACATGGCTGTGAAATCCCCACTGAGGCCCGAGCTCGAGCCTATTCCACTTGTAAGCGTGTCTTCCCATAACACATCTTTCACACATATTGGAATTTAATACAGAAGGTTTCAGAATCACCACAGCGATGATTAAAAAAACATCTCAATGAAACACAAAGAGGTTACTTACAGAAAGCACTCAAGCCATGACATTTTTCCTAGCCTGGATATTGTTTTTGTGTTTAATGACTTAAAAAATAAGCAACTCGGGGAGTTTCATCACAAGACATCATATAAATATGTGCTTCAACAGTCAGTCAGGATAAAGCGAAGCTGGAGATGACCCTGATGTTGAGTCATCCCGCTGCGTTGTTACAGCTACGCCAGGAACAGACCAAAGTCCAGGTTATGTCACCGACCATATAAAGCTTTGAAAAATAAAACAAATAAAATGAAAACTGCACCTATGAAGATCATAGCAAGCTGCTACAGAACACTTTCTGAATTTCTAATATTTAAGCTGGAAAGTTATAAACAATTCACAAAAAAACTCAACATACAGATGTTGCTAATAAAAAATAAAAAAAACAACTGCAAGATAATCAGCGCATATCCTATCAGCTGTAAGATAAGACAGTGGATCAGTTGTAAACTGGAAAAAGAATCGTGTCATTGTCTCAGTTCCACTTTGTTCAATTTATACTACAGGTTTTCATTCAAATGAAACACTAAAAAGTGACCTGAAGTAAACCAATGAAAAGCTTCTTTCAATGTCCAATGTTCTGCACTTATCAGTGGGCCGCCACCTTTGTCCTGTAAACCAGTTTGCTCTACATCTGCCCGATCAAGAGTCAGGTCATGTGCAGGCAGATATGATAGCTGGATAGTGAGAATGAGCAACCGTTACGAGAATAACAGGCCATCGTTCTGACACATTCATTTCAGAAGAAGTATTAAAGGGCTCATAAACTGAGAAATCTAAATTTTACTTGAGCTCTTGATATATGAGACATTATCATATGACAAGCCTATCCTGTCAGTTTCAGACCTGAAATTGTCCTTGTTCCTGAAATAAGCTATAAATGGACAGCTGGCCCAGAAAACGCCAGAGCCTGGAATATACCCATTATGATGTCACAGGTGGGTAAAATAATATCAGTGCACGATTCTAAGCTCCACACACTGATTCGAGAATAACATGTTGAAATGGAGCCACATAGGATAAGCGTGTTGTTGGAGATTCAAAATTACTGTGCAATGACAGTTTGTGGATAAACATTGTTGCTACTTAACATTTTTTTCCTAAAGGTATAGGCAGCACACACACAAAGTCAAAATGAGGGAGATGGTTGTAAAAAAAAATCGATTGCAATCTTTTAGGCTACTATCTGTCATTTTATTTATCATTTTTAAATGAATTTAATATTTGTATTCACAATTTCACATTTATTATTGAATAATAGCTCACTGGACAAATAGGTTATGATATAGACTTACACCCAATTCACATGGCAAGTATCAACGGTTGACAACGGGCTTGTCTGAAGCTTAGCGCTGAGTTGATCACAGCAGCGTTAGCCAATGAAATTAGTCCACAAGTGGCTACTGTTTAAGCTGGGATATTTGCATAAAGTGATCTGATTGGCTGATGCTTCCGTTGGCACTTAAAGTTGAAAAATTCCCAGCTCTGTAGCGAGCAATGCCGCTGAAGCGACAGATCCACAATTCAGTTCAGCAATGATTGACGTCAACCATTCAAAGTGAATGGGAAGCATTGATGCTGACGCCCCATGTGAATTGAACGTTATTCATCTCTGAAGTGAACACAAGAACAGAGTGCTCGTCCCCATTTATCAGCAAACTCAATAAACTAGTTTACAATCAATGACTGCTTGACCAGTTTTAATAAAAAAAATGTTTATCCTAATTCACAATTTTACATTCATTATTGATTGAAAGCTCACAGGACAAGTAGGCTATGGAATTTTTACTTGTGCAAATAGCAGCAGCTAAAGAAACTATATAATTATTTATATGAAATGGACACAACGAAAGTGCCTACAGTACATGAGAATACCAAAAAATAATAATAATAAAAATATCAAGGAAAAAAAATGTTAAAAAGAACTTTAAGTTTTAATTTTTTTTGATGCACTTTACATTTAATAAGATATTAGGGAAAAAAACATTACAGTATTAAAGGTCTCTTACTTTCAGTTTCATCTACAACATCAAAATTTTCTAACATTTGAGTTGTTTAAAGAGAAGGTCTGTACGCTCGTCAGAGACTCTGAAGTGCAAATCAAACACCATAAGTAGACCTTCGACAACTGAATAAAATAAAAAGGCCAGTTCATGACCCCTGGCATAATTTACTCTTGACTCTGCAGTTTGTTTCATCACAATGTTCTGCTTGAATGTTTCAAACGCAGATAGAGGTTAAGGTTTATGTTCAGCTTGTTTCAGGAAGTAGTGTTTTCCAATTCTCTACAAGCTTCCTCTAAATTTGTCATGAGAGTTAAGAGGAAGAAATCCCTACTATACATAGGTCGCAGAATCATAATGTGAGGCAACTTGGTACAGTTGGTTTGCACCCTCAACAAAGAACTACTTCTTATTACTAAAATTAACCAAATTGCTGCTGAAATTTGCAAAGTTGACAAAGAAATAAACTAAAAGAGAAAAGGTGAGTATGCTGTAAATGATGAGTGAGCTGTAAATCTGTCATCCTAGTTATAATTTTCTCTACAACTGTAAATAAACCTTTTAGATGGCAAATGGAAAATAAAGACGGCAAATAATAAAAAATAGAATTAAAAAAAACTTGCTAATTTTAATTGTGACATGTTATATGCTGGATATCGCTGGTAATCTGTTGATATTAACATCCCAATAAGACAGAAGGGGTGACAAATGTTTTCTTCCCAACTTTAAAATGAGTATGACAAGGGAAAGAAATATGACTTTGAACAGGTTGTTAGCAGTGTTGTGCAAGTTACTTCAAAGCTGTAATACATTACAGAT
Source organism: Danio albolineatus (assembly GCA_903798035.1). Classification (NCBI taxonomy): domain Eukaryota; kingdom Metazoa; phylum Chordata; class Actinopteri; order Cypriniformes; family Danionidae; genus Danio; species Danio albolineatus. Next base: position 7,236,242 of record CAIGQQ010039163.1, on the reverse strand, counting down.
TACTTGTTACTGTTATTTAAATGTAATCCCTTACCTTACAATATTACTGTCTCAAAATTGTAATATGTTACATGACTACATATTACTTTTTTAGTTACTTTCACCAAAATAACTCCAGAATTAGAACTTAACATTCCAAAATTATCAAATGTACGGCAGAGCATTTTACATCCACTAGAAAGCGATATGATGTAGCAGAATGACTGTGACCTATCCAGGCTACTCACAATACAGTATATAATTGGCAATGTGAAGGCTCAAGACAATGCAAGAAAGGAT
>CAIGQQ010039163.1:7128899-7230963 GCA_903798035.1 Danio albolineatus | reverse complement strand
GTTGTCTTAATTGCATTAAAACTGGATTATTGGTGTCCATGTAAACATTCACAGTGGGAACTTTTATAAAATTCCTTTTAACTTTCAAATGCTTCATTATGCAATCGTCTAAGAAGAGATATGCAGAAATATGACTGAGAAACAGTGAGAAAACACATGCAAATATAAAAACTATATATATATATAACAAATTGGTGTCATGGTGGCGTAGTGAGTAGCACGTTCGCCTCACAGCAAGAAGGTCGCTGGTTCGGACCTCAGCTGGGTCAGTTGGCATTTCTGTGTGGAGCTTGCATGTTCTCCCTTTGGTGGGTGAGTGGGTTTCCTCCGGTTGCTCCGGTTTCCCCCACAAGTCCAAAGACATGTGGTATAGGTGAATTGAGTAGGCTAAATTGTCCGTAGTGTATGAGTGTGAATGAGTGTGTATGGATGTTTCCCAGGGATGAGTTGCAGCTGGAAGGGCATCCGCTGCGTAAAACAAATGCTGGATAAGTTGGCGGTTCATTCCGCTGTGGCGACCCTGGATTAATAAAGGAACTAAGCCAAAAAGAAAATGAATGAATGAATATATAACAAATTGAGGAAACATCCTCATCAGTTTGACAATACATGCAAGTCTATTCTCACAACACATGCTAATATAGTTATGCACTGCAAATAGCACAGACCACAATGTAAATGTATCAGGGGACCCTCAAATGCTGTTTAGTGTCAGCAGTAATTTAAATTCAAATAGATGTACTATTTTTTGCTTAAACATCTCCTTCTCACTCTTTCTAGGTATATCCCATTCTTCCTCATCATCTTCTTGTATTTCACTGGCTGCTTTACACAAGTTAAAGATGAGAAGATGACCACCTCAGGTTGGCTGCTGCTTGGCCCCAGTGCTGTGTATTATTGGTAAGTCAGCTATTCACGTCAGTTGGTAGCATTTTCTTTGAGAGGTAGAATTTCAAGGTCATGTGAACAAACACAACGAACGTGGAGCTTAAAATATGCCGAAATAATCTGAATTTGAATTGTGAAATCTTATAAACTTGAAACTATATTTTTACAAACTCAACGTCTGCAGTCTATGAATTCAGAACAAAAAAAAACTGAATTTTTAAAATAAGCATAATAATAAAAATAATATAAAAACTGACTTTTTAGATGTTAAGAAATTGAATTTCAGTTCATGTTTAATGTCATATAATATTCAGTTTTATTAAAATACAATTGTTAATAATTCAAATTCAGATTGTTTTGGTATATTTTAAGCTCTATAAATCAAGTCGTCTTCTGCGGTGTGATATATTTCCGAGTGAAACTGAATATTTAACAATACACCAGACTTGTAAATTAAAACATTAAAGGTCCTGTGAAGTCCTTTGAAATATGCATTTTTATTCAATGTTTTACGTAATCTGCAACACAAAGAAAGGGTGGGACATGGTGTGGCTCCTCCCCTTAGTGTTTAGTCGCCAATAGCGTTTTGCTTTTATCAGTGAGAGTAGTTGAGCTCAAGCACATCAAATGAAAAGCAAATGAGAAGCGTCTTGAAGGGGGCGGGGCATGTCAGATACGAGAGCATTTGATTGGTCAAGATTTAATGAGAAACTGAAGCATGAGGTGACGTGATTAAAACCATTGATCCATTAAGGCGGAAGTGACAAACTACAAGCTTTACATGTTTGTATCAGTATTATATCTTATGAATGCAAATTTTGTCACTGTTTTGGAGCAAACTAGGTTATAGATATCTTAAAAATTAACAATACAGATAGTAACATTTAAAAAACTTTATTTTAATTACATGGGATCTTTAATGTTGTGTTCTTATTTCTTCAGGTATCTGATTACTGAGGGGCAGATCTTTGTCCTGTATGTCTTCACCTTTTTTGCTATGGTTGCCACTGTGATGCGACAGAGGCGGATGGGCTTTGTGCTGGACAGCAATGGCCGTTTCCTCTTTTATAACTTCATCATTACCCTGGGATTGGTTCTGGTTTGGGTTGCATATCTGTGGAATGATAAAGTGTTACGCAAAAAGTATCCCGGTATCATCTACGTCCCAGAGCCTTGGTCCTTCTATACGTTACACATCAAAGGCAGTTAAATACTAACTGCAAATCTCAACTACATTTCAAATAAATGGCTCTTAATAAATTAAAATGTAAAGACCACTGTTACGTTTAAGAGTTGAATCTTTACAAGGCAAACAAGACAATGGTATGTTTGCCATTTTAGTGTACTGAAAAATGCTTTGTCAAATTGTTGTTTTTATACTGTTGTTTGGTTTGTACTTCCCAAATATATGAGTGTTATAAGTCAGCAAGTGTGGATTATGAGCTGCATGCTACCTACAGTTTACTGACCTACTTGAAAACCATGGCTGTTATGTCCTTGTTTTATCTAAATAAAGTAAACTGTATACCCTAAATATTCCTTGTTATGAGTCAGTGAGTGCGATCATGAGCTGCACCTATAATGTAGCAGACAGTATAATGTGATACCTGGAATCTTATATCAATGTTCCTATGACAACAAGGCTATCAATTACGTCAACACCGCAGTGGACTTTGGTTTCTCCAGGTAAGGGAGTGACTCTTCCTGAACAGCCCAAACGTGCGTAGACATGGTGAGTTTGGTGTTGTTTGTTCCTTTTTATGTTTGATTTTGAACAATTAATGGTAAATTTGTCAACTTACCTGTTTTTGTTTACAGGCAAAATTCCTATCACAAAATCAGATTGATGGTGAGCTGTGTTACATAGACATACTGTGTTTTGAAATTATTATTGTAGTAAAAATTCCTACATTTTTTTAAAGTTAATGTATTGGTACATTTTTTTATTGGTTTTTATACAATTTTATTGTGCTCATGCAGAGTTCAAAGAATGTTTCTCGCTTTATGACAAGAAGCGAAAGGGGAAGATTGAGGCAAAAGACCTTATAACAGTCATGCGCTCTCTGGGTACAAGCCCCACATATAATGAAGTGGACAGACATCTGCAAGTCCACAAAATAGGTAACATCTTGTTTGCTCTGCACATCACAGCGAATCGTTAATATCCCTTGTCTACTCTTCCTTAGATTCCTGTAGATTGCCATTAGTAGCCAATAGCAATTTATCCTGGACTAGAGTAATATATATTTTTAATAGATTTATTTAATCTTTGTCATGATGACAGTAAATAATATTTCACTAGATATTTTTCAAGACACTTCTATACAGCTTAAAGTGACATTTAAAGGCTTAACTAGGTTAATTAGGTTAACTAGGCAAGTTATTGTATAACGATGGTTTGTTCTGTAGACTATCGGGGGAAAAAATAGCTTAAAGGGGCTAATAATTTTGACCTTAAAATGGATTTAAAAAAATTTAAAACTGCTTTTATTCTAGCTAAAATAAAACAAATCAGACTTTCTCCAGAAGAAAAAATATTATCAAACATACTGTGGAAATTTCCTTGCTCTGTTAAACATCATTAGGCAAATATTTAAAAAAGAAAAGTAAATTCAAAGGGGGGCTAATAATTCTGACCTCAACTGTGTATGTATATATATATATATATATATATATATATAGTGCTCAGCTTAAAATCCATTTCTCAATGAATATAGGTAATATATACTGCTCAAAAAATAACGGGAATACTTTTAACACAATGTACATTCAAGTGTTCAATTTGTTAATACAATTAGATTCATATAAAATATTGCAAAAAAATAATTACAAACTACAAAATTTGACTTTTTTCTCTTGATTTTTGCTCTTATACATGTTGTTAAATATTTTTCCTACTAATTTTTGGACCATTATCGCAAGTTATTTTGTTAGGTTAGCTCTAGATATGGCTTCAGTACAAACTAATCTAATGTATGTACACAGACAATATTGTAAAACTTCCTATAGAAAAATATTATTCTAAATGAAAGATTTATGAGGGGTGTACTCGTATATGATGAGCACTGTATATATTAAAAATATGATTTTTGTTAAGTATAAGAGGCACTGGACTTAAGTAAAATACTCAAAACTACTTAATACATAAAGTAAAAATATTCAGTCCTTAAGTAAAATTTTAAATATTTAATCTTGTTTAAATCATTTATTTTTTTTCTTTAACCTTATAATGCATTCAAAATTGTTCTAATATTCCACATAATAGTTGTTTTGGACCTAAATAATCAATCAAAAATAATAAAATAACTTAAACTAAAACATCTGATCAGAGTACATCTCATTAAGGAGTGAATGTGAAATAACATTTTTCATCTTGGTATTACTCCATTTACTTTTTTTAATAATAAAAAGATGTACGTTTGTTTGCAGTGTTTACATATTAGTTTGCTGTATCCCCTCCACAGATAAGACAGGGGAGCTGGACTTTTCTACATTTCTAACCATGATGCACAGACAGATGCAGCAGGAGGATCCTAAGACTGAAATCCTGGAGGCCATGCGTATGACAGACAAACACAAGAAGGGCTACATTCAGGCCTCTGAGCTACGGGCAAAACTCACTGGCTTAGGAGAAAAGCTCACAGACAAAGAAGGTAGAAATGAGCTGAAACTTTATGTATTCAACAGGACAACAGTATATTAACACTAATAATAATAGACCCGAAAAAAACTGTTTTATAACTATTTGCATTATTTTTCAGTGGATGAGCTTTTTAAAGAAGCAAATGTTGGACGTGATGGACTTGTTCACTATGAGGAGTTCACTAGAATGGTGACACTACCTACAGTGGACTACTAGGAATAATGAAGAACAATGAGTCAGGCCCTTATTCTCAATAATGCATTTATTTACTGCTGTGAATGAGATATTTTTGTAATCATTGTATATAAAAAAACAACAATAACAGTTTAGACTGTACAATAAAAAGTCATACTTGGATGTTTATTATGATTTCAATTCCCACCACTAGATGGCAATCTGATGTAATACAACTTTATATGGCAGGGTAAATAAACACCGACGTGAGATTGTTTAAATTTTAGAATAGTCAAACAATGGATGCTAAAATAAAAAAAATAGCAAATAGACATTTATAAAACTCCATCTTTTCCCCAATCCAGTGCTTTCATGAACTCCTCTTCAGTGAAAGACAACAGCTTAGCTGCTTCATAGTGCATCTTACGAAACAGAAAAAAATAAAATAAAACGATTTAACATGTGCATTTAGGGAGGTATGCTATTATTACAGTTATAAATGCCATATATGCCAACAAATATTTTAAGTAATAGTGATAATCCTGATTTCTTACCTTCTGTCTTTTTAAAATATCAATTAGTTTAAGTTGCTTTTTGAAACCCACAATTAGCTCAGCTTTCTGTCTTTCCAGTTTTCTGTTCTCAGCTTGCAGGGTTTCAATCTTTTGGTGCTCCTGACTAGATAAATCCTTTTGAAGTAAAAAAATAAAACACAAGAAAACCATAGAAATCTAAATCTGAAGATAATTATAGACTAAGAAAGCCAAAATACATAATACACGTCATAATATCATATCAATATCATAACATACATCTTTTGGTTACCTTAGTGCTCTGTTTGAGTTTGTTGAGTTGAGTTTTAGTCTTCTCAGCCTCCTCCAAAGCTCTGTTTAACCGCACCTCTGTTGCACTGTGGGTACTGGCTGCCTGTTTATGGGTCCTCTTCATGCTTTCCAGCTCCTAGAATTTAGAAACAGAGGCAATTACACATACCTGAAAAAAACATACAGATCAGAATGTGATTGCGAATGCAGTGTTGGATCTTTGAATGTCTAAAAAATGCTTTTAAGTCTCAACCCCTCCAAACACTGTGTACTTGTAAGAAGTAAGAAGTCAGAGGATGTTTTTGTTTCCACAATACAGCCAATCGTGATTTGATTTTAGCTTGTCTGCCAGTACTGTTATTCTCTCCTTATTCAGTTTCCATATCTCTATCATAAGGGGACCAGTGAGTTCCAAAGATATCTGTCCCAGAAGTCCAAGTGCAGTCTGAGCAGCTGTGGCATAGTCTCACTTTACACATAGAGGACTAATCAGGTTAAAGGGCCCATGCCAGGGATTCCGCTCTTCTGGAACCTGGCACTGCTTTAATTAACTTGAATTATTATGCTATATACAGTATGGTATACGTTTCTTATGCAGTGATCAATACTGAACATGTGTGCTTGGACTTGTCCTGTCATGAAGACACTTTGGGTTGTGGAAAGAATTCTAAATTATATTTTCCAATGATGTACCTTTTGCAGTGCTGCCATTTGCTGTTGCAGACCTTCGCACTTCCTGCTGGATTCTTCAGCTAAAGCTTTTTGCTTCTCAACCTGAGTCTGTTGGATGTTTGTAGTCCGTTGCAGTCTTGCCCGATCCTCCTCAAAGTCTTTTAATTTACTTGTTAGTGTGCTGTTTTCATCATCCTTCAAGACAAACAAAAGAGATAAAGAGTAAATTGACCTGACTGAACTGTTTAGCCTAGATTCGAAAAGCTCTCGGGTAAAAAATGCTCCTTACAAACATATTTTTGTCACGTGTTAGCAGACCACTGTAATCCAACTGCTAGGGTCCACTCGCGAGCTGTGCTCTCATTGCACGGAAATGAAAACAAAACTTTTGTTTCCGCACGTTTAAAAACGCAACATCGACAACCTATGTCTCTGAACAGTTCTTCTTCCACTTGTTTTAATTACGGTTGGCAACACAACATGGCATCTCTCTCAACACTGTAACAAGTAAAGCTAGTCTTCAAAGCTACATCATGCATATTAAAGAAGTTAAATCTCATTCATAGGAGAGCACACTGATTGATTCGAACCAAGTTTTATGAATTAATGCTGAACACTTTGTACTGGCCGGAACAGACATCCAATCTCCACGCTGGAATTTAGCTGTGACGTAGCTTCAAAATTTCTTTTCAAACCGGAAGAACGAATTTGCTTTAAACAACGCAAAAACAACCAATTTTCACTTTTTAGTAAAATATATGTGTCGTAATAGTGTTTTTCGGAATGTGGGACATTTATATGGCTGTTAACATCTCAAAAATGTGTTTTGGTGTTTTGTGCACTGTTTAAAGGGATAGTTCACCTATAAATGACAAATTACTCACTATTTACTCACCCTCAAGTGGGTCTAAACCATTATGAGTTTCTTACTACTCTACGTAAAAGAAGATCTTTCGAAGAAAGCTGACAACCTGTAACCACTGATGTCCATAGTCGGAAAAACAAATACTATGTAAGTCAATGGTTACAGGTTTCCAACATTCTTCAAAATATCTTCTTTTTTCTTCAACAGAAGAAAGTCAGTAAGTGTAAATAATGACATTATTTTCTTTTTTTTGTATGGGGAGGGGGATGAACTATCCCTTTAAACATTGTAAATGACGTACCTTCTTGTTGCACGCATAGGAGAGTCTGTTCAGTTCTTCCTGCATTACTCGAAGTTTAGCTTTCAAAAATCTGATCTGAGCTTCTGTAGATAAGAGATGAATAAATAAGCCATGATGCAAACAGTATAACAGCATAGTTAAAGTATCTGGTGTTCTGATTCCACCTGCGCCCATCTCATCTCCAGCGCTGGGCATGATGTCATCCTGTAAGTGTTCCTCGGTGAGATCATCACCAACCCTGTCCTCAATTTTGCTGATTGTCTTAGCAAGTGAGAAATCCCCAAAGTCTTCAGGAATAGCAACATCATCAACCGCAGTCTGTGGTGCTTTTCTACAAGCAGGAGAAAATGATTCAGATCTATGGTGCTTCATTACACATCACACTTCATTCACACACTTTTATGATATTTGTATTTAGACATTTGCTTATTTATACAGTATACAAATGAAAATACACTCACTGCTGAATCCTTCTATTCCCTGAGCTTGGCTTGTTTGGTTTTGAGGATTTTGCAGAGATGCTCTTGTTTTTCATGATCTATGAAACACAACAGAGCAGGGGTTCCTGTAAGTGATGAGGTTTTGTGTTCGATCTACACTTGCGTTGATTTGATATTTATTTGTCTTGTACCTTCATAGCGGGCTGCTTAGATGTGCCTTCTTTTTTAACATCTGGCTTCCTAATAAGACAAAGAAAGAGTTATGCTTGCAAACAGCAAATGATGTTGCTTATGTTTATATGTGAAATTGTTAGAGCCATTACCCAGGAACCTCAAAATCGCTGTCAGAATCAATGGAGATACGGGTGAAGATAGGTTTGGAGAGCACCTCATTTTGATCCCTCTGAAAACCATTGTCAAAAACAAAGAGTGTCAGTATCAGGGTTTGTCATAAACTATAGATTAAACACAGCCTATATTCTTTCAAAGGTTTCTTATTAGCATCCTCTGCTGTTTTTAACATACGTTTCCATAGACTTACCATGATTTTCTCTGCATCCCGAACAATTTCTGCTGTTTTCTCTTCTAGTTTTGCATTAAGACGCCTGAGGAGTATTAGAGTTAGATATTAAACATACTGCTATATAATCTTCAATCCCAAAGTCTTTATAGGACCTATTATAGTCATTGGGTACATGCCAGGGTTGTCCAGTCCTGCTCCTGGAAGGCCAGTTAAGTTAGCAAAGACTAGAGCTAAATGAAATAAGAAAACACTGACATTGCAATATTGTTTTTTTGTGATATGAATATAACTTCACCAGATGACTTGAATAGCTCTATTTGGAATTGATGTCCTAATTTTAGACTAATTGGGATGATTTATTAGGGCAGTGCACGTGTGTAAAATAATGGACAACTTACAAGTTTAGATAAATAGAATAAAGCAGAGACACAAATGAAACTGACAGTGCTTTATGGTCTTCTAAAGAGTCTAACTGTATTCAGGAACAGAAATGTAATAATCAAATGTAAATACAATTATTTTAATTTTATAAAAAATACACAAAATCAAAGAATATTTTTAATGTTGCTAAATATAATTTTTAATACACAAATGGTTTAAATTAGCTTTCAATTTTACATTCACAGGCCTTAAAACCACAAGCAGATGAAAACCTAACACTCTATTAAGGTAAACTTTACAATGCCCCCACCTATGCTCTGAACTGTAGTGCTGATCAACTCTAATCCAGTTTATAAATCCCCAGATCTTGCAATGTGACTGTTGTGGATGTGCACATTGATATATCAGTGATGTAATGATATATTATGCAGCCCTAGTGCCAACTCCAATTAAACACATCAGAACAACCGACTAAACATCATCTTACTCAGCACAGAGATGGCCAGGTGTGCGGTGATAAGTTAGACTTCAATTTTAAAAGGCACTGTCCCTTCGGTAGCAGGTTTGGAGAACCCTTGTATACGCTGAACACAACAGTGTCTACTTAAACTAATGTTCATTTAAGTAATAAAACTATAAATACTTGTATTCCTCTTCTTTGGCCAAGAGGTCCATTTGTGGTGGTTTCTTCAGAGGAGCGGAGGAAGTCCTGCTCTGAAGGCTGGTGCTGGGAGGTCTTTCCGAGTAAGACGTTTGAGGCTTTTTAGACTGAGTACAATGAAATCAGTATTATTGCAATTATCAATCTCTCTCTGTTATCAGAAACGTATTTTGCATTCTACTACTTGGCTTTGGAAATTTAACATAAATTGGCAAGGTTTCTGTGTTAATAATCTTTCCACAATTTCAGGCCTTCAAAAATCTTAGTCTACTGGTATCTTGGTGAAAATGTACTCACTATTTTCTTACCAATAGGTTCCTTTATGCATTTCTCTCTTCTGTTGAAGATATTTTGAAGAATACTGTAAACCATTAAATGACAGCCATAGTCAGAGGGTAAAAATAGAATGGAAAGCTACTTTACCAGTATTCGTCAAAATATATTTTTATGTTTTTAGGAATTAAACTAAAACATAGAGGCTGAATAATAAAACAAGTAAACATATAAAGAGTAAACAATACCCAAGAAATTGTTTTCTAAGAAACTGAACAAAGTTAACTGAGTGTATGCTTTAAACAAGAACAGAACAAACATGCATTGTATTAAAAAAATATACAGTCAAACATTTTTGTTACAGCTTCAAAATTTAATTTCTAATATACAAAATATGATTTAAATTAAATTAGTTTGAAATATTAGTCAAGGGCCTTAAAAACACAAGCAAATGAAAACCTTTCACTCTATCAAGGTTTAACTTCACAATGACTCCCCAATGCTCTGAACTGTGGTGTTGATCAACTGTAATCCCCATATAAATCCCCAGATCTTGAAATATGACTGTTGTGGATGTGCACATTGAGAACAGAACAAACATACAGTCAGCAGGATAGAAAAAAAATACTTTTCCATTTGCATTAATCTTATTTTTCTGAGATCATTAGCAGTTAATCATTCCTTATAATAAAGCTTCAGTATTTTGATCTTTTTTTCGTTTTTTTCGGACCCTCAGACATATGGTTTTAAAAACCAGAGAAAGGACTAAAAATTAAAAATGTTAAAGAGCATAACTTTTAGCAGTTCATCTTACAAGATTTTTTATTTTTTGCCCATGCTCTTTGCATGTTTCAGTGTTTAGGGGTATAATTATTAAAATCTGAACCTTGCTGTGCAGTTTTACTGAACTAAAATGTAACATTAGTGATGATTGGTAATAAGATAAAGTTAGAGTAAAGTTCAAATCGTTTCAACAAACAACTGCTTGTTCTTACGTAAATGAATTGCTTTAACACACAACAATATACTTTGGGTGAATTTTATTTAACACGGGATCGCTCGGAAAAAGTGTTAAAGGGTTATAATTCGTTACACTTACAGGACGGAGCGCAGGTCTGGGTGTGATGTCTGCCATGTTTGTTAGTGGAGAGACGCCCGTTGCTAAGCAACAAGGTCTATTAGGGTTGCCAGGTCTGTGTAAAAATAAGCGGAACCTCTAATTAAAAATGACCCAAAACACGGTCAGTGACCATCCATAAACTCAATCATAATGTGCCACTCTCATGGCCAAAAATATATTTTACGGTCACTGTGATGCATACAAATACAACTTGAAAATCGCTAGCAGTTATAATAAACAATAATGCACAGTAATTATAATGTGCTCATGTGCTGTAATTGAGAACTATGATTACTGATATACTATATAATATTTAATACAGTCAATCAATAATGTTATTGTTTGTTATTATTTCATGACAACAATTATTAAACCTGGAAACCTCCGGGAAAAAAATCTTTCGATCTGAGGCATTTATAATTTAAAGACATTTTACAGTTCAATGAGAAAATTATAATGTTGTACACACTTGATTCAGTTCTCTTTATCCCTTTTAAAAAATAAAAGGCGACTGTTTAACGCCTATTTTATTTGTGACAATGAAAATAGACTAAATATATCATTTGTTACTTTATTTAGTTTACTTGTTATTTCCACCACATGACAGGGGAAAGCACAATCTCCAAGATGAAATCCATGAAAAAGCGATAAAAACACAAACATCTGAATGCGACGGGAATCTTGTAAAACGAGAGAGATTTTATCAATCTTTACGCACAGCCAGTAGTTTCAGAGAATGAGCGATTATTCTTCTGAACCAGATGAACTCAAGTGCTGCCTGCAGCTCCCTCGTGTGGGTTTCCGCTGTCGGCGCACTGCGCATGCGCGCTCTCAGCAGCAGCAGTGGTCGGCAGGCAGGCAGCGAGCTGTAGGCAGGTAGTGTGTGTGACTCTCAACCTGCTGCAGCTCGAAGTGTCCCATGCTCCTGGTGCACCCACAGGGATTCTGAGGAGCTCAACTGCAACCCCAAACCATGAATGACCAACGTGATCTGGCAGAGCCGAATCGGAACAGTCCCTGAAGTCAACAGGCGGTGATCGTGATGTGCTATTTACGGAGGAAAGCTGCATTCTCCAGGTTCAGGTTAAGGCCTACTTGTTAGATCCCCATCCTCGTCTCAGCAGAGTCGCATCGTGATGGCAGATGACCAGCAGCAGTCCGGACCCGGAGCTGGACCTTTACCTTCCGCGGTTCAGGGACTGCAAGGGCCCGAGGCGAGTGCGCTGCAGCTGAAAATAAAGAACTCTATCTGGTAAGCGCTGTCCGAGATGTTGCCCATTTTATGTGGGTGCTGCTGCTGCTGGATATGCGAGGGTTAATGGAGTCGAAGGCTCTCCATCCTAATTAGCTCTATTCCAGACGGTCCCTCGTGTCCAGTTGACAGTGGCTACAGTGCAGTGTGTGTATTTAACTAAGCAGAGCAGTCCTCTCCTCATGATGAAGACGACAAGTTAACTTAATCAAAGTTGTTTGTTTAGGACGCGGGGGGTTTGGTCTGTCTGAGCAGATTATTAAAATGAGATGGACCACCTGTCTGTGGTTGTCATGTCAAGTACAGTATAAGCGCTATTTTTCAGCAAAGAGCTGTTTTTGACAGTGTAAAGGCAGCGGAAAGTCTGGGTCGTGGATTGGGCGAATGATCTCCCGCGACCACGCGCTCTCCACAGAATCAGTGGGCGCGCTGCGATGGTAAACAACTCGCGTGCAGCAGCAGACGCGCGCATTTAAACGGCCAGCGTGCGTAGACGTGCTTTCCTCGCAGACATCACTGCATCCGACAGATATATGATATTCTGCTCCTCTTTATTTTTTGTTTGTGTTGTGGTTTTCCAAGATTTGTTTTCATTCATTCACCGGGTAGGCGCTTAGTTGAAGACATCGTGGAGCATGCAGCCATGGGGCTCATGATGTTTATAGCGCAGCAGCGCATGCGTTCTGCATGCTGTTGTTTTTACTATGTATTTATTGTAAGGACAATATATTACGTCTGCGCGCATAGTCATCCAACCCAGTATTGTCTTAGGTCAGTGGTTTTACCTGGAATTGATCATTGTATGTGGACATTGCTTGTGGCAGCGAAAATAAAAAAACGCTGACACGATTATTTTGCAGCGTCCATCCCCCTCTCCTCCACCACCCTTGTTTTTACATGTTGAGACATGCTTTCAACGACGTGCATCTGCAGCAGCGACTATAGGTCTACTGTACGTCCTGGGACATGGATTTGTTTAGTAGCACGCGCATTAAAATACAATGCACTATGACTAATATATTACAATATAGATGATAGATAGATAGATGTGTGAGTGAGTATTTATATAAATATTGCAATGTTGCTTTCTGCTGCTGATTTTCTGATGATATCAGGAGTTAGCTTTCAGTATTAATTGCACATTTTTGTTAAGAATTTCAAATTCTCTGCATATTGATGATTTCAGATATCAGTGGAAAAGAGATTATATATTTTCAAAGTACACTAAAGTTAATCAGAGATTAAAAGCCAAAAAGATAATCAGAAAAATACAGTAAAATATTATTTTATTTTCAAACAACAATTTTCAGTTTCAATTTAGTAACTCAGATCTGCAATGTGAAATGATCTAGAATGATTCCGATGTGAAAATATGCTGCTGTGTGTATTTTAGTGGGGACCATCATCTATTACGCTTCAAAGTTTTTTTTTTCTTTTAAAACACCTTTTATTCATTATTGTTTAGATTTTTTTTGCTCTGTATGTAGTTGCATATGGTGGACTTGACTCTTATCAGTAGAGTTTTGAGAAAATAGCTGGGTATTTTGCTAATCTATTACCTAATAGCCAAATAAAGAAAAAATACACACATTTAATACTTAATATTTGTTAAAATCCAGGACAGATTGTTTACAGGCAAGAAAAATAGAATTTCTTTACCAATTATTTTTCTTAGATTAGAGGTTCAGATTTTTTTGATTCGGTGTAATCAAAACAGTGTTGTCTTTAGTTAAAGTTTAGTTAAAGTTAGTTTATTAAAGTTACCACACTTCTCTCTGGAATGCTAGCTTGAAGATGTGCGTCATTCACACTCAGATTCTGCTGTTCATTAGGCACTACTGAATGGATTGAGCATATGATGATTGTACTGTCTCAGCGGGTGTTGCTTGCCCTTCTCTCCGAGCAGAGCTCTAAAGGTTAGGCCTGTCGATGTGATAGCTGATACCCCTGATCTGCATTTGGCATGCTGGTTGGCACATGCTACGGTCTCTGTGGAAAAGATCAGGGCATTTGGCAATGGTGTTGGAGAGCCTTGTGGAAAAGAGATTGTGATTTGCCAGTAGCAACTACTTTGTCACTGACGTCCTGCATAGGTGATGAAGATTATTGATGCATATATTATGCCTTGGCCCTATACTGAAATTATGTTGGTAGGAGACGACTTGCTAGGATCTCAACTTGTAAGGAAAAATAATTTATGTTTACTGACAGACCAGCAGAGGGGGTAGTTTTAGAAAGATTCATACTTTGGAATGACCAGTTGATTTAGATCTTTGGGCTAATTTCAGAGATGCTGTCAGGTTATAATTTTAGAACAGCTTGTTTTATGTTCATAATCAGCTGTGCTTTTGGTGCAATATTGTGATTATTGATTATCTTTGAGCTAATTTCAGAAATTTTATCTTGTTATTTATGCCAAATTTGGGAGGTGCTTTTAGACTTACAGGCTTCATGTTCAACATATTGCCCCACAAAGCCGAGTTTGGTCGTGTTATTTTTACATGGCTGTAAAAATCAGCGTGCGTGAATCTTTGTTCATCTACATATGAAGGGAAATAGGATGGAATTGGGAGGAGGGAAAGAGTTCCAAACACAATGGTGGAAATCACCTTCAAAGAGAAATGAAAATGAGCCATTGCACCGCTGGCAAAAAGCCCAGCTGTTTTTACCAAGCTGCTCACAACTGCAGCTTTGGCGCTGTTAGACGATTCTGTTTTGGTTTAGCCTACATTTAGTCTGATGCATGAACAATGGAAGGATCCGTGTTTGTGGTTTTGCTGCATAAACTTTCTATTAGGCCTGTAAAATTCTCTCTGTCCCTTCTGAAGGTTACCTTTTTCCTGCTTGAGAACACATTCAGCAAACTAGCGTTGTGTCATGGCTTTTGCTTTCTGTGAATAACTTAGAAGGTGTAATGTTTGGCTTTGCATGAAATTTTACACTTTCACACAGATGAAAGACCAGAACAGTTTAATGGAAAATGCAGTTTGATCGTATGTCTCATACACTCACACACATTTGCATTAACATAATCACAGTTTTTTTAGTCAACATTTTCATTTATCAAAGAATCATTAAAAAGTCTGTTTTTATAAAATATATTTTGCAACACATGTTAAGGGGATTTCTAAAGAATTGTATACCGAATAGTAAATTACATTTAAAAATGTATTGCTATATAATTGTTTTATTTTAAATTGTGATAAATGGTCTTTAAAATATTAAAAGCTGATACATTTAGATAAATTAAAGCCATAGCTGGCTTGCAGCTGTTAGCTCGTCTGTGGTGTGCGGTCTGGTGTAATATGGCTGTGAATGTGTAAAACGATTTGACTGTCTAGAAAAGCGCTGTATAAATGTAAGGAATTATTATTATTATTATTATTATTCATACTTCACAAAAAAAGTCACCATTTACTCACACTCTACGTTTTACAAACCTTTTTTTTGTTCTGTTAATCACAGAATATATTTAGAAAAAAGCTGGAAACATGCAACACTTGACATCCATAATATTTGTTTTTCCTTTTATGGAAGTCAATGGTCACAGGTTTTAACTTTCCTTCAGAATATCTTCTTTTTGTGTTCAACGGAATAAAAAAAGTCATAAAGGTATGGAACCACTTGATGAGAAAATTGTAAGTAGGTTTTCATTTTTTGGATGAACTATCCCTTTCAAGGCCATTAAAAAGTATTAAATGCCTTAAGTGCTTTTTTTCCAAGGTATTAAAGTTGAATTATCTTTTCATTATACACGTATATGTTTGTTCAAAGAGGTACAGAGACAGAATCGAATCACTGTGTAGGCGAAAAGTGGTATTCTGTGTAGTTTATTTGTGGAATCCCACTAGATTTTATGTCATCTGTTACCATGCTCATTGCTCACTCACTGCTATGTGAGAGATAGCACAAGTCCCTTTTCAGTAAATTGTTGGAACAATGACTGAGCATTGGGTTAGTCACTTGGTCTCTTGTGCTTCATTCCCTCCCTTCTGAAGTGTGTTAAGGAGTTATCATCACAGACTAAGATTGTTTAGTTGTGCTATCTTACTATCACTATATAGAAAATGTAAGTTAAAGTGTCACCAATGGTTAAAACATAAAGTGGTAATGTCAGAGATTTCTCTTGTAGTAATTTTAAGTGGCTTAAAATGAAAAGTTCAACCCAAAAAATGAAAATTGTTGTACTCCGTTTACCAACCTTTGAGTTTCTTTCTTCTGGTGAACATCAAATATGATATTCTTCAGTGGACAAGCTGAAAATGTTTTAGACCCTCTTTACACCTATATTTATATTTATAATTGTCCTCTTGTGATTAGATTAACAAAACGTCTAAATGCTAAGTCAAAACAGGGCCTATGTTGAGTCATATGACATTGTGGATATCAATGCATACTCTATCTTCTATCTCTTTCCTCTTGTTGATGTCAGTGATTTAGCAGCTGTGTGTTTGAGACCTTATATCACCCCTCTGCCCACAGCAGTCAGGGAAGCCAGACAGTTCCTGTCAGAGTAGCAGCTGGAAGGAAGCCTTTAACTTAAGGCCAATTTATACTTCTGTGTCAAGTGAACGCTGTAGTATGCACACGCAGCCAAAGCCGTCTTCAGCAATTTCAGCTTTGTATTCTGTCTGCATTGCTCTGCAAATTTACACAGCTGAAAGTTTAGTTTTCGGTGAGATTTTGATGTTGTACTGTGTTAAGTTTGTTGCTTCAGTGCTCATAGTAAGATCAGGTCTGCAATCTGAGGTGAGATTTGCCTGTGATTTAGATTAACTGTTTTGGATTACCAGCTTGAAACTGCAAATAAATAGTAACTTGCAACACAAAATCCCTCAGTAAGTTAATCAGGCCCTTGTGCAGCATGCTACAGTAGCAGCCTCTGCCGACTAACAACCTCCAACCTTATACCAATCTGGTAACATGGAAACCTTAGACTCGGAAAATGAAAGTAAAATACACAAATAACATGAAGTCTTGGCATAGTATAATGAAGTAATAATACAGTACAGTAAGTATTTTTTTTAAGTAGTTTAAGTAGTTTTTCTTTTTCTTTCAACTTTCTCTCGACTACAGTTCTTCAATAAATTCTATGCTTTTACGTAGAAACATTTCCCAGAAGGACATTTGTTACTTACTACAATGAAACCAAACCATGAATCAGTGGTCTGCTGCATTGCTTAAATTCATTTGCTCATGCAATTGAGGGCGCATTCACGCTAAGCTATCCGAACCATGTCTGGTTGGTTTGACAAGTGTGAGTGCTCTGAATCAGGCTCTGGCGTGGTTCGCTTGGCCGGCCCTGGCCTGGTTGGAAGAGGTGTGCCAAAGAGTGGTTCGTATGTTTGGCGCTGTATGTTTTAGTGCAAGTGCAATAGGCATGGGCACGTATAAAAATTATCACGGTTTGACGGTATTGTGTTTATTCATTCATTCATTTTCTTTTCGGCTTAGTCCCTTTATTAATCTGGGGTCGCCAAAGCGGAATGAACCGCCAACTTATCCAGCATATTTTTACGCAGCGGATGCCCTTCCAGCCGCAACCCATCTCTGGGAAACATCCACACACACTCATTCACACTCATACACTACGGACAATTTAGCCTACCCAATTCATCTGTGCCACATGTCTTTGGACTTGGGGGGGAAACCGGAGCACCCGGAGGAAATCCACGCACACACGGGGAGAACATGCAAACTCCACACAGAAATGCCAACTGACCCAGCAGAGGCTCGAACCAGCGACCTTCTTGCTGTGAGGCGAACGTGCTACCCACTAGGCCACCGTGGCACCCGGTATTGTGTTTACTGCTCTAAAAAATATTCTTTTTAAATGTCTGGCTAAAAAACAAAACCTTTTTCCCCTTTGAACACAATATATTTTATTTTGAGAAACATTTAAAATATTTTTGGAGCAGTAAACATGTCGGGCTAAAAAATGAAGTGAATCATTGACTTCTTCAGTCTTCTTTTGTTTCAAAAACACAGATGTCTTTACAATTTACACCTAAAAAACAAAGTGAATAAAAAAAACTCTCACTCAAACCTTAGGAATGGTATAGCTGAAAATGTTGGCGGTATGAAAACCTTAACTTTTCCAAACTTTTCTTAACTTTTTTTCGTATATCTTGAAAACGGTGATCGTCCCATGCCTAGAGTGCAAAGTGTGCCTGAGCACGAAACTGAAGACCAGAGGGAGACAAATCACGCTTCAGCTAGGTTCAAGGCAACTGTGCCTAGTGTGAGTAGTGTGAGTAACCTCTGCGGTTCATTTAATTTTTTGAAATCGCACTTGCATACAATTGATAATTCTTGGCAATAAGAGCGACAGCTGTACGTGTTACTCGCATGAAAAATGACTGCTGTGATAAAGATGAAGACCGTGGCCTTAACATAAAATGGCGCCTACATTTAACAAGGTCCAAATAAAATAATCACATTAAGTCATTTTCATTTCTGAAGTATTTACCTTTTTTATAACCCCCTTTCTTGACTTTCCGCAGCAAGGAATTGGTTGTGAA
This sequence comes from Danio albolineatus, assembly GCA_903798035.1. Classification (NCBI taxonomy): domain Eukaryota; kingdom Metazoa; phylum Chordata; class Actinopteri; order Cypriniformes; family Danionidae; genus Danio; species Danio albolineatus. The sequence continues at coordinate 7,212,425 of CAIGQQ010039163.1, read as the reverse complement.
GTGTATTATTGGTATAAAATAAAATGTACTCTTGCAAGTCAAAATGAAGTCCTTTTAATGCCAAACGATACACATTTAACCACTGAGCACTGCATATATAATAATAGGAAAAAACCTCTTTGGAGCAAACTTTTGTCATGTTTCCCATCACCGAACAAAGCACGCAGTTTAAATAGGTAATTAATGAAGAATGATTGACGGGGAAGGGAAGTGCTGATGTAAACTTAAGGCTGCATCCAAAAGCGTATTTAGCCGACTTGTTGCTTATCTGCCAGTTACTTTTGGAGGCAGCATTTGTGCAAGAAGGCACCTCACAAAACATAACAATTTTTGTACAACAAAATTGAGAGCTTTGGTGATCACGAAGTGAATATTTGATTACTACAGTACTGATTTTCTCGCTAGAGGGGAAAAGTTGGTCTAAAGCTTGCTCTTACACGAAAAGTGATGCCAAAGTATATATTTTAGATACTCTCTATTTTTTATAGCTGATATGCAATGCACACGATTGTGGAATATCAAAAGCAGTTACGCAGACATATATGCTGCCTTCTAAATTTGATCAGAAGAAGGTAGCACCAGAGCATGAAACCTTTCTGCTTTGGAATGCTGCCTCAGAAGACAACATTTTAGATCTTTTAGACACTTTAGATCTTTTGGACTGAATATTCATCTCTACCTCACACTATCGAATGGTTTCAGATCATTTGTAATGTGGTGTGTGAAAACTTTATGGTGCCTTATAGTCTGTTTATGGCTCTGTTTTGGTCTGTTTATGGCTATTGGCTTAGCAATATCACCGAAAATTATCATGCAATATTAGATTTGAATTGGTCCCATCTGGTTTATACCTGATCCTTCCAAAAATGTGGTATCGAAGTTGGTATCCAATCTATCTGAAGGTCTGATGAGCCTGTCCCTAGTTACCGATGTAGCATGACAGTTTCCTAAGTGGTAATGACTTGTGTGTGTGTTTATGCAGACATGAGGTTTAGTAGTAGCTTAGTTCAGCAGGTTCAATGGAGATTTCAGTATGTTGGAGCTCTCTCTCTCTCTCCTACACACTGACACACAAATATCACACATGTAGGTCATGCTGACTAGCAGTAGTGTTATAGTCTGTGTTGTGATGTCTGGCTGCTCTTGCTCAGCACTCTGCTCAAGTGGAATTAGCTGAGGAGCTCACAGGTCTTTGCCCTCTACCCGGGACGCCTCTATAGAGAGCAAATGATAGAGATGTCGGAGCTATCCCTTCCAACCAGTGACACAGTGACCCCTCGCCTCTGTCTCTCTCTCTCTCTGTCTCAGGCGGTTGTTTACGTCCTGTTATGATCTGAGCACATGCAGCCAGCTGGAGGAGGGGATCTTAGGGGGAGGGGCACTGGCCGATGGGATAAATGTCTGTGGCTTAATTCAGGCCACGGTTTACAGGAAAAACAAATCCGAGTTACTTTTAAAGAGTGATTTTTGTCTGTTTTTTTTAATAAATAAATGTTAACGAGGTATACACTGTAGCGTGTTTGCTCTATAATGAAAAGTGTTTAACTGTAGTTTGTTAGTAATATGGATTGATGATTGCATGAGATGTAAGTGGGAGTTAATCCGTGTTACAGTGAAGTGTCACCCCTCACAGCTCCCTTGCTGATGTTAAACTTAAGCTCAGAGATGGGCACGAACACTCCAAATATCACATTAGTGACTGGTGAAAAAATGTCATCAGACTGACGTTTGAATTCACTAAAAACTATGTCATTTTTTCCTGGCAGTGACGTTTAATATGTGATAATGCTGTTTGTCTGTTGAGTAATAGAATGATTTCTTAAGCTTCTACTCTTAAGTTACATCAAATTGTGACCTGATCTGGCTAAATTAGTCAAAAGTCTAGTTCTATCTTAAGATACAGGCCAATAATGTGAAAAAAAACAATGGAAAAAATCCTTTTATAGCTAATTTCACAGAACAGAAATTCAAAATAATCTCAAGGTTTCGTCCAGATCATTGAGTAACAGTATTTCAATGACTTTTAAAGTTGACTTCAAGTTTTTCTAAATTCGCTGGAAATGAACATTGCTTTTCTCAACTTTCTCTCATCACTTTCTCTATACTAGCCGGCAGCTAGCTCTCTGCAACTCTCACATGGTCACCCACTGAAGCTAAGCAGGGCTGCTCCCGGTCAGTACCTGGATGGGAGACCACATGGGAAAGCTGGGTTGCTGCTGGAGGTGGTGTTGGTGAGGCCAGCAGGGGGCGCCCAACCTGCGGTCTGTGTGGCTCCTAATGCCCCAGTATAGTGACGGGGACTCTATACTGCTCTGTGAGCGCTGTCTTTCGGATAAGCCGTTAAACCGAGGTCCTGACTCTCTGTGGTCATTAATAATCCCAGGATGCTCTTCGAGAAAGAGTAGGGGTTTAACCCCAGCATCCTGGCCAAATCTGCCCACTGGCCTCTGTCCATCATGGCCTCCTAACCATCCCCATATCATAATTGGCTTCATCACTCTGTCTCCTCTCCACCAATCAGCTGGTGTGTGGTGTGCGGTTCTGGCGCAAATTGGCTGCCGTCGCGTCATCCAGGTGGATGCTGCACATTGGTCCAGGTGGATGAGGAGATACCCCCGATTGTGTAAAGCGCTTTGAGTGCCCAGAAAAAGCGCTATATAAATGTAAGGAATTATTATTATTATTATTATTATTATATTAAGGGTATCCCATGAAATGTCAATATCCCTGCTCTAAATGTTTGGTGTTGACTGTTGTATACAAACCAATCTAAAAGCTTAGAAATGTACACAAACAGTGACATAAACGCTGATCAGTTGTCAAAGGGAAGCCCTGTTTCTATTGACAGGCATGAGATCTGTCCAGCCATCCAACTGTCGGACATAGCAGCGTGATTTTCATGCGCTCCACACGTCACCTCTCGTTGGGTTAACAGTGGAGCTTGCTGGTCTGATTCAGCAGGTAGAATCAGTGTCAGCTGAAGAGAGCGCTCTGACTGGTTAATCAGCAACAAATCAGAGCGAAAGTGTGACGTAGCAAGAACACAAAGAGGCCGGATGTAATTTTGCTACATTTTTCAAATATTTGCAAATGATATATATATGATTGTTAGATAATGAGATGTATTTTTGGCAGCGAATCCCTCCGTGGTGAGTGACAGTTACTGTGCTAATGGTACTGAACGCTGTTTTATTTACACTTTGCTTGTTTTAGTTGTCTCCACCGTGGTCATCTCATGATAATGCAATGGTGCTTTCCATATCAGTTCTGATTTGACTTTCTTTTTCCTGCTGAACTGTGGTGGGTTGTATGACAATTAATTTGGCGTGTGTACATAGGGTGTGGTTTTTATGCTGCACAGCAAGCCATTAGCTCTACTGTGGAGCTCTGTAGCAATTGGCCTCAGTTGACCTGATGAAAGCCCTAACTTGTACTGGCCAGACAAGGGAAAATCGTCTATTTTGAAGGTGGTGAGAAATATTCTCAGCTGTATTTTAAAGCCTGTTGCTTAACTTTAGATCAAAAAAGATCTAAAGTCTTTGAGTTTTACCAATTATTACAATCCTGAACAGTTCTAGCTTGATTTACAACACTGAGGTTATCACACAAGTATATTCTTGCTCATGCCGTAATGGTTCAACAATATTCTTTAAAACAATAATAATGGAATCAACATATGTAGTCAATCAAATTATTTGCCTTAATCTGAATAAGACAATAATATGATTAAGGTGTTTTCATGAGTTTTTTTGAATGTTACTTTGATTTCGTTTTACATGTTATAGCACATAATTTGGTTAACGTTCTTGCATCATGGCCATGCTATCCACATTTCCTCTGTAGTTTCATAGAATTTTGAGTGTTTCATTTTTAATTTGTCGACTTTAACTGCAGTTTGTAACTTTCACTTTCATTCAGGAACATTTCATGCATTCTCCCCGTGACAAATGAGATATTCGATGCGAAGAACTGCTGGAAGAGTGTAGTTTTTTTGAGACTGCACGGCGTATGGGAAAAAAAAAATCTGCATTTCTCGGTAGATGCAGACACTCGGTAGGTGCAGAGAAGCGACAAACAGCCGTGTGTATACAGACTATTGTCACAAAATGCGGCGAAAGTCATACGCGGCGAAAATCCTACACAACGGTAGGCTTGATTTAGGTGTTTACAAGTTTACATTCAGAGAGGAGCATTTACAACGGATCTTTCAGTCTGCAGTGATATTACAGTAAACTTGGTATCTAAATTGTTTTGACTAAGGTATGTCTTTAAAAGTTGAAAGAGTACTGCTGATGATACTAACTAACTTTGCCATCTGAATAAACATAAACAAAGAACATTGATCACACACTTACCAAATCCGTAGAGACAGGACAATCAATGCGTCTTTTTTAAAAGAAGACTAGTGGCAAATCTGGATTTCACCCTTTCCAGATGCGAAAAGCTCTCGGTTAAAACATGTTCATTACAAACATATTTTTGTCGCGTGTCAGCAGACCACTGTAATCCACACAGGTGGGTCCTCTCTCATTGTGGGAAAATGGAAACAACCTTTGTTGCGGCACATTTATAAACGCAACACTGATGACCCATGTCTCCGAATAATTCTTCTTCTTCCACTTGTTTTAATTACAGTTGGCAACACAATGTGGCGTCTCTCTGAACATTGTAACAGGTAAAGTCAGTCTTTGAAGTTATCGTGCATATTAATGTTAAATATTGCATCTTTATTCACAATAGAACGCACTGATTTAATTAATTTTCTGATGAATTAATGATGAAAGCTCAAAGACATCACATTGTACCCGCCGGTACAGACATCCAGTCTACGCACTGGAGTTTACACAAGGAGCTCATGGCCGTGACTTAGCTTCAAAATTTATTTTCAAACCGGAAGATTGAATTTGCTCGAAATAATGCAAAAACAACCAATTTTCACTTTAGTGAAATATATGTTTCCTAATAGTGTTTAGCAGCGTGGGACACATATATGACTGTTAGCATCTCAAAAAATGTGTTTTTTGGTGTTTCGTGACTCTTTAACCATTTATCTGCAAAAATTTGACTTGAAGGTGCATTTTGTGTCACTGGATCTGCATTCTTAAACATAAAACGTTGTTTGTTCTTTGAAACAGTGTACCTGAATTATTACAGTATTACGTTGTAAAAAATCTATAGTTTTTTTTTTTATTAGTGATATAAAAGTTATAAAGGTGCAATAATATTGTTTATGGCAATTAATTTGGGTGAAATATATCACCCAGCAAAAAATAAATATCGTGACAGCCCTAGTGCTATATGAGAAATCACTCTTGCTTCCCGATTTCTGATTCATCAGTGTTCTTTAGCTACATAACAAAATCATATCCGTGATAACGAAAGATAATACTTTATTAAACCTTACCCAATAAGAAGTGAGTGCTGCAGCAAACCTATTGCACACTAGGGTTGGGTCGATAGACGATGCCATCGCCGGAGATCAATATACATCACGATACTGAGCCGGAATCGCAATCCTCCGCTGCACCCCTGTCACAGCAGGAACCCGCTCATGAAAAATACACACCTAGGCCCCGTTTACACGAATACGTCTTAGTTTTAAATGGCATTTTAGAACGAAAATGATCCACATCCACACTAGCGTTTCATCTAGCATTTCTGAACAGTCCTCCATCCACGTTATACCACTGACTATACAATGTGTCTCACTATAGTTGTTAAATGTGATGTATAATATTGTCTCTATTTAATGACTCTTTGGTCTTTTGAATCCATCAGGTAACGTGTCACAGCGTCAGTTCACTGCTTCAATCTTTCGCTTTTACTTTTGTAGTTTAGTCAATTTAGCTGTTGGTTGGTTCCTGTTGGTTGTGCACCTTTTTTACCAACTAAGTTTGTCAACGCCATTATAAGGACACATATCACTCTGTCTTTTCATGCCAGAGTCATAGTTCATAAATAATTCACCATCAGTCCAACGCAATGTTTCACATTTGACATCGTACAATGCCAAATTGGTTGACGTCGCCCAATCCTATTGCACACTGTAATAGAAGCCAATAGTATGTTTTGCAGTCCACTTATACTACTTATGAAGGGGCTAGTCTGTTGCATAACACAACCTGACTTTTCATGCATTGCACATGAGATTTTGCCAACTTCCTTATGTCTAGGCTTACCACCCACCACACAAACATTTCCAGGCCACTTTCACACCATGTATGACGTATAGCGGTGCAATGCACAGACGTACTGCTCTCTAAATTAGGACTCTTTATCGGTGTATCAGGTGAACATCTGACTAATAGTGTTAAACTTTGCTGTTCATGAAAGCTCATTAAGCAAGTCAGGCGTCTGCTTGAAACAGCCTAATAACAACATGTAGTGACATTAGAGGCAAATCCTGTTTTTACTGCCTGCCTTGACAACACGGGTGCAATCGTTAACCTGCTTCAAGACTAGCTAGATACGGTTTAATGAGGGTTACCTGGCCTGAAGCCGCTTGGGGGCAAACAGAAACTCGCCTAGTAACAGTTCATTAGTTCTTTGACCTCTTGGAGGGGTCATAGAGACAGTCTTATCACTGACTTTCTAAGAGCACACGTTATTTGGCTTTAGTCTCTGGCATAAGCTTGAATGCTTTTATATTGGATTAAGAAGTCAGAATGTTGGAGCAACACGATGGCTGATTGGATATTCTATAATTAAAAGCTATTGTATGCAACGTATCTTAGGTGATTGGCAAATCAGGGCTCAACAGTAAGGATGGCCTGATGACTCTGGGCCAGTGCCAAAGAGATCTTGGTTGTTGTGTTGATGCCACATTTTAAATGTGCATGGTTTTATGTCTAGGCAATAGAGTTGTCAAAAGAAAAAGAAAAAAAATCCCATTAACAATAGAGTGCTGTTAAATTAATTGGCCATTGTGTTCATGTGCTCACCAGAAATCACTATTTCAGAAAATCGTAGCTTGGCACTCTTAACTGAGCAATTACACAGAGACTTGAGTAATTAAAGCCATGTCTATCAAATCCAACCACTGATGGGCCAGGTGACGTAGGAGACGTAGCTTTCAACCAAACATTTACAAAGCTGCTGAAACTTTTGTGGTTGAATACTGAAATCGTTTTTACAATTTACATTTTTTTTTATATCATTGTTTTTTTAAATTATGTGGTCACAGATACTGCATTCTTAATAGTTTCATGTTAATATATTTTTTTAAATATAAAACATGCAAGCAGTTGTTGAAATTTTGCAGTTAATTTACTCACCTTCATTTAATTCAAGATGTAGGTCATTTAAAAGAAGCATTAGTTATGTGGTTTTAGTTGAATATGTGGTGCTTGGTGATTTTTAAAAACAAGGATTGGCAATAATGGTCATTTTCTGTTTCTTGCAAAGACTAATTATTTTGCTTTTAAAAGGTATAATGATCATAATCCACAGGTATTTATTTTGTTTTGCCATTTTTTTATTTTTGTGCTCAATCGCGGTACCCATTGACTTATCAACTCTTATAGCTTTTGTTTCTGATCTAGGGTTTGATGGATTTAAAACAATTCTGGATTTATCCAGCATTTATTATCCATTGTTATCATTATTAAAAATGAAATTGTTGATGTTAGTTAATGAGTTCAGACTGCATGATTTTAGCCCTGATTTTGACTCGCCGACAGGTTTTGAGAAATCACAGGCAAATCAGTGCTCGTTCACGCGAGTGACAATCACTCAATATGAACTATCAAAGACGCGTTCTGAGAGAATCACCGATGAGTCGCCGATGCCCCGGAGATATTTGGCGTGCTTAATATCTGGAGCTGTCGGCGATTCAAATCATGCCGTGTGAAATGTGTTTTGACTGAAAATAACACCGGCGATCGCCTACAGCCAATGAGAGAGCAGCATTCACTAGTGTGGGTACCTGCAGGCCAGCGGGAGGTTGAGGGAGAAGTTAAAAGCGCTCATTTTCAGTTTATTCTGACCCAAGAAATGAAGTGAAAATTAGTGTAAATTTGGCATGAGCCCCGTGTCTGTCTGCCGTCTGTGACACGACTACTTTGAGAATCATGCAGTCTGAACTCTGCATAAGTGTACACATGTCCTAGTCTCGCTTGTACTTTACTTTCATCTGCTGACCTATGCTTTTGGATCTCTATCTATACCATTACCTTGTTGCCTGTCATGACTTTTTTTGTGTTGAAGAAAAGCAGTCATTTGTAAATCTCACCTTGAATGCCCTGACAGTGCCTTTGACATGCCTTTTGAAGGTTCTTATAATTCTGAGTCTCTATACATTACTCCTGGTGAGAATTTGACCCTGTCTCCTTTTCCATACCTGTATATAGAGTCCATACTGGTTCATTCCAGTCTCAAACATCCGGATGGTCAACACATTCTGATTGGCAGGAATATTTATAGACCTCCAGTGTTATGGAACTTTAATGCAAGATACTTTTTTTTTGTGGATGAGCACATGTGTTCCTGGGGATATATTGGTCCGAGCTGGACAGGGCCGACGGGTTAGAGGATGGAAAGATGTTTTGAATGCCATTGATTTATTAATAAAATAGGCTTTATGAATGTTTCTCAAGTTACCCCTGTGTCACACTGATTCTTTCCCTTCTCTTTTTTTTTTCAGCAAAACTGTACAATCGAAGGTGGATTGCATTTTGGTGAGTACTTGCTATCAATTAAAAAAAATGTATATTCATATAAAGTATTAAATACATTAAAATGCTGGGTTGTTTTAACCCAACGTTAAAAATACACAATTCAAACATTGGGTTAAAGTGTAATTTAACTTAAATACAAAATAAAAAAAAACAAAGGGTTAAAACTACCCAACATTTGTAAGACTTAACAGTACTATAGCAGTTGGGTTTCACATAAAAGTCCAAATTTAATAAAAGATATCATAGAAAGAAATACTTTTTATTTTTGTAACAGAAGTCAGCTAGCAAAGTGCTCTAAAGGGTAAACCTCACTCTGACCGCTAAAGGTGCTGTAGCGACAGACACCGGAGACCATGGTCTTTAGCCTCCTTGTTAGAGCAACTGACTCTCATGCAAAGAATTGTCGTTTTGATCCCAGCACGCACCAGGTTGGGTGCAGTAGGAACAGTTGGTTACACTTGGGGCTCGTCTGGGATGGGTGTGAGGTTTAGGGGGGTCGTGTTTATTGACAAAGTAGAGTGCTTCGTATATGGCATAATAAACTCAGTGAAGTCATTGCTTCCTTCCTCAGAGCAAAAAAGTAGAATTAAGTTCAGTTCAGTATTTCAGTACAGATGTTTGTTGTGGGGAAAACAATGGGAATTGGAGCCACTGTTTATTATAGAAGAAGCGCTTATAATGTACCATTGCTAATTGATTGAATGTGGCAGGGGTGTCAAAACGTGTCAACTTTTTAAATTGCTTTCTTGCCAATTTCCTACTATCATTTATGTGCTGTTGGGCAGCTTTTGAAACACCCCTAATTGCTCATTGTGTTCAAATGCTCAACAGGGATATCCAAGAATCCACTCTGCTAGTGGTCGACCAATATGTTTTTTGTTTTTTTTAAGGCTAATGCTGATATCTTATTTAGCTAATATAGTTTATTTAATTTGAATAAATAATAACATTTGATTTAAATCAAAATGTTTTTAAATTGAATATAATTTGAAAATGGATTAAAAAATAAATGTGTAAAGTAATCAAACTTAGACATTAGACACAGTGGTTATTAACTGGTGTGGGGAGAGAGAGAGAAAGATAATTATTTATTACTAATAATGACGAATAAACATTGCATAGTAGTCCCCAAAATAGTTATATTTTTTTTAAATATAATAAAATTAGTATGAGCCACCACAGTTGTATAAAATAAGTTGCATGCTAATCTGGTAGTTTAATTTGCTCTTTATTTATAATGATTATATTTATAAATAATTATATATGTGCACCGCTTCATGGGCTTGATATGATGAGCACAGTAACAGCTGACAGGTCAGGAAAGTACATGTTTTCTTTGGTGAGACTGAGAGACATTTTATTTCGTAACAAATGCCTAATAATGTTGTGCTTATGTTTATCTGGCAAACCAACTCAGAGCATTATACACCAAGACTGGATGTGTGTCTCACAGCACAAACCATAATTTTAATCCTTTTAAATGTACATGCTTAATTTGTCATAGATAAGATCTATCAATTAAAAGGGTTATCAACAATTCATTGAGTAATCTTTAGTATCCCTAGAACCTAATACAGTAAAACCCGAAACAAAGTATATGATTACTTGGTGTAAAATCTTCAAAGGATGAGAGACTCTTGTGTTCTCTTTGCTGGATAAACATTCTGAACAAGAAACAGTGAATCAGGTGCTTGCACAAAATAACGTTATAGTGTTGTGGTTAGATACAGAGATAACTGAGAATCAGATTCACTGAGCAAGCATTGATATGAACAGAAATAGTGCACTCACTGTGCTTTCAAGACACAGAAACTCTCAAAAGCTGTTAGGCTGGAAATATATCTGCTCCAAACTTATTATTAGCTTCCAACTCAGTCACTAGTAAGGAAAATCTAACAGTTTATTTGCCAGTGGATTAAAAATAGACATTTATTTGCTTAGGTGTAAAATTTGGTCACTATGCAAGCTTTTTTACTTGCTTAGTTGAGGGTTGTAAATTAGGCATGGGCCGGTATAAGATTCTGATGGTATGATAACCTTGGATAAAAATATCACGGTTTTACGGTATGATGGTATTGTGATTACTGCTGTAAAATATATTGTTCTTAAATGTCTGGCTAAAAAAACAAAACTTTTTCCCCCTTTGAACACAATATATTTTATTTTGAGAAACATTTAAAGTATTTTGGGGCAGTAAACATGTCAGGCTAAGTAATTCAAGTGAATCACTGACTTCTGCTGTCTTCATTTGTTTCAAAAACACAGATTTCTTTACAATTTACACCTAAATAACAAAAAAAAATTAATTAAAAAATCTTACAGATAACCTTAGGAACGGTATAGCAGAAACATGAAAACCTTGACTTTTCCAAACCGTGGTATACCTTGAACGGTTTTCGTCCCATGGCTATTATAAATACAGTCTTTCTTAAGATGCTTCTTTCAAAGCTGTATGAACCAACCCCAAACTTCTGAACAGTAATGTATTTCTGCAACGAACTGTTTTAAAGTCTATTTTTTAACTGATCAAACAGTTGCTCTTGTATATATTTTTTCATGGATTGTGTTTATGAGCAGGATTTGTTTTTCAAAGCAGATAACTGCAGACATTAAGTGTTTGAGTTATGTTTTGTGGTGTCTGAGGAGCAGAGAAGGTGACGGTGATCTGTTAATGGCCCCTCAAGGTAACAAGTGACACAAAATCCTCTCCAGATATTAGCCAGTGTGTCCCGTGTCCACCGTTCACCTCCTCTGTCCTCTCCTCTTGTCTGCCCCTGTTGACCTCTGCTGGATATTGCCGGCTCTCGCAGAGTCTTGCATCAGCCTCCTCTCATCAAACGTTCATTCCATAGTAGTATCTCTAAAAGCCCTGCTGTTTAACACCTATTACCTCACATTAACATTTACAACGTCAATCAGAAAAATCTAATTACATGAAAAAAAAATCTTTCATCACACTTGTAAATGACAAATGCAAAAAAAAAATCAGTTATGAACATAAAATAATAGATGGCGTTTTTGTTTCTTAACAAATTTATGCCTGATTTGTTTAAAGTATTATGTTATGTTATGTTATGTTATGTTATGTTATGTTATGTTATGTTATGTTATGTTATGTTATGTTATGTTATGTTATGTTATGTTAAATTATACAGGGTTCAACGCTAAGGATTTTTTTGTACTGGCCCAGTCAGGCCAGTGGTTCAGATTTTTACTTGCCCTGCCAAAATTTTTACTGATCCCACTAAAAATAGGAAGTTAATAGCTATTTCTTAGCCAAATATTTTAAATAATGTGTTAAAAATAATATCTGTGAATCTAGAATATATATTTTTAAATGTTAATAAATATATGATGAGCAAGTGCTATGCAAACAAAAAGAGCAGCATGGAAGTTCTAAATTATTTAAATAAATAATAAATAATTATATATCTAAATTATTCATTTTTTTCGTTGTGTTGTACCAACGTAAGTATGTGCTTCAAGTATCTCCTTTTTCTTTTAGCCTCATAATTTGATCTTGCCGTCTCTTCGCTGGACTGGTTGTTACCAGGTTATGGAAAAAATAATATGCTCAAAACATCCAACCAGAAAAGAGGATCTGAAAAGCAGTTTGGTGTTTACGGAATAACAGAAAAGGTATCATATAAAGGCTTAAAAGCACAAACTGTTTCTCGATTCTAAGACTTGCAGGGAAATTAAACATTAGTAACAAGGCCAGGCCAGCAACGATCCTGTCTACTGTCCCAGGCATCTATCATGCTGTCCATCGGGCTGTCCTTATTGTTGAGCTCTGTTATAATAGGTAACACTTCATTTTGATGGTCCATTTGAGTATTAGTAGACTGTATATATGTTGATACTGCTCATTCAACAGACATTTAACTGACTATAAGAAAGAACATGTCTACTTACACTAACCCTAAGCCCAAACAATCTACTTATAATCTAATGAGAATTAATTGGCATGTAGAATCAATGTAACTTAAACTCAACAAATGGACTATCAAAATATAGAGTGAACTTACATTACATTACATTGCATGTAATTTGAGTTCACCCAATAGTGAAACATTGTAAGCTGTCTATCATAACTGGTATAACTGTCTTTATTTTATGAAGTACAGATATTTTGAACAGCTTATGTTCTTTAATAAAAGTTCCTTTGATGTGTCCCGCAAAAAGACCTTCAGAATCTTCAACAACTGAATTTCTTCAGCTTCAATAATGCAGTTCCTGAACAACATGAATTGCAGTAAATGTTGCTGCATAAGTTTTAGGTGAACTGGCACTTTAAGCAGTAAAACCTGCTGGAGGTTGTAATATAATTCAATTCATTATGTTCACTTACTGTACTGACAGACTTTAAGGACTTGACTATTACTGAATCATCACTTTGTCCCAGTGCTGAATCGTTCCTGCATCCGGCCTGGAAGAATTTGCTTGTAATAAATTCTGTAAGCTTGTCAGTATGAATTGGGCAACGTCGGTTGAGTCCTTCTGAATAATGCATGAGTTATTCACGCATGTCTAGTAGGCTCAGCAGTGCTGAGTAAGGGGCCCGCGCACTACTCAGGGGACATTACACCTGCATGAATGAGCTGAGTGATGAAGAGCTACAGGTCCCTCCTATTGTTGTCCTGACCTGCTTGCCATTGTCCTCTTCATCTCAGACTTGAATCTGATTAATGAATGAAGTTGTGATTGCGCTTTTCACAAAGATGCACATAGACCTATAGCTAAGTCTACTGCGGATACATTTTTGTTGTCAGTTAATCTTTTAGATTAGATTAGATTCAACTTTATTGTCATTACACATGTACAAGTACAAGGCAACGGAATGCCGTTTAGGTCTAACCAAAAGTGCAATAGCAGCAGGTGCAGAATACAAGTATAAATTTTAAAGTGCAGTTATAGAAAAACTATGGTGATATTTATAGATTGATGTACTATGAACATTATATACAGGTTGCATAAGCTATGAACAGAGATTTACAATAAATGATTATACGTACAGGTTGATATTAATAATAAGTGTGCAGATAGATAAACATAATTACAAATGTACATGAACAGTAAATGTGTACTTAATTACAAATGTACAGTGTTTAATCTTGTCATGTGTTTGCAGTTTACAGAATTAAAGTTAATAAATTTACAGTAGTAGCAACCACATTCTTCGATAAAACTAAAGGTTCACACATAAATGCAAATTCTGCCATTAATTACTCACTCTTATATCATTCCAAACCCCTGAGACCCCTTTTTCATCTTCAAAACTGTAGGGCCACAACAACTAATCGATAAAATGGATAATCATCAGTAATGAAATTTGTCGTCAACAAATTACATTATTGATTCGTTGGGCTGCTCATGTGAAGACAAGATACACAGCTGGTCGAGCAATGCAGGGTACAGAACCCTCCATTCGATGTATCGCATCTAATTTCCCCTATGTTTCCCCTCAGTTTTGCGTTCCCGCTTTGCAAACTGTACTTGCGCACAGAGCTGAATTCAAAGCACAACAACGGCTGCAGGAAGAAGGCATGGGAGAATTTACTTCTAAGAGGACGGAAAACTGCCCGCTATAAAAGACTGAGCTTTCACCTCACGAGCCATAGTGATGATTAATTAAATGGTGCTACTTTAGATCAGCTTAAAATAACTGGTGCAAATAGAGTGAGACACCACATATTTCAAATCCACAAACAACCTCAGCAGTAGAATATTACAATCAGTCAATGTTGTGGTTTTCAGCGAAGGCTAATAACGTTCTATTTGTGCACTGAGACTTCTAACTCTGATTGAAAAAAAATATTTGTTGATTATTTATTATTTATCATTGTTATATTTCGACACATTTCGCTGCTTAATATGTTTTTGTCATTGTGTTCATGCCCTAATTTCATAATGTGAATACAAAAGGAGGACAACACTTATTTTGCTTTTTGTTTATTTTATTTTTTTAGATATTTAGAGAAGTTTTACTGTTCAAAAACAAACTTTGTTTTTCATTTAAATTTTAAAATGTCAACATTATAGGTCAATAAACAATAAACTGTTTATAAGTGTACTTTCATGCATATATAATACCCTGATTAACAGTTTTATGTAGGTAAAATAATGTAAACGGCAAATAAAAAAGTGTTTCGTTTTTATCTGATTAATTTTAAAAATCATCACCTAACTAACCGATTATCACGATATAATTGACATTTTGGATAACGATTATTTTCTGAGAGCTCTTTGACCCTCCATAGACAAGTATTATTTTTATTCAGCAAGCATTCATTGAATGTATCAAAAGTTAAAAGATTATTACAATTTTCTAGAAAATTATAAGCAGCACAATTATTTTTACACAGTGTTTATTTTTTAAAGATAGAAGTCTGCATATTGCAATGATTTACCAAGGATTGTGTGACACTGAAAACTGGATACTTGTCCATCATAGATTTTAAAATGTATTAAAAGTAACAACAGAATTTTCAAATTGTAATAATATCTGTCTGTTAATTAAAATACACTTACAATATTTATTACATTAAATAATTGTTACAGTAATTAATTATAGCTTAATTGTAGCTTAACACTAACCCTCAATCTAACCTTGGCCATGTAGTGACCATCTCATTTTTTATCTTACTTAAAAGTACGCTATAAGTGCACATACTGTTAAATAATGGCAGTTGGCGCTTTTTGTATTTTAGATCATATAAATTCCTCTGAACATGAAGCTTCTTTTCAACATGCATTTGTTTATCCACTCTTAAAAGTCACGCGAGTTCTCTCTTAAATAGGGTTGTCCGCTTGGCTCCGAGACGTCTGCATTCTCGTGCCATTTTTACTTACCTTTCTTACCCCTCTCCAATGTTAACTGTAGCCACGCTCAGTGGTTGATAACTTTAGCTATTCACTAGCCATCATTCCCTTAGCAACGAAGAGACGAATAGAAAAGACAGACACAACTATTCTTAGAATTCAGCAGAAAGGGCAGGGCAGAGATTCAGCAAAGTGTGATGATGTCCTCGCTGATGAAGAGATTTTTAGGTGACAGCTGCTTTTTCTGACCGTTTCCTCAAGTTTTAGACACTTTCTGTGTTGATGTTGTTTGTTTTCACATGGCCTGTACTCCAAGGAGGTCATTTGGACATACGATTGGTGTGGCGTTGAGGGACTTTAGAAAGATCCTCACTTCCATTCCTCCCACAGGCAGACACCATGAAAACAAAAGCTTGTTTATGCTGGCTTAACCGACTGCTCTGATCGCTGAGGGATTAGGTATTCTTCGGGATTATTTTTACCTTGGATGACTTCCTGTTTGGGGTTATGCCGTACAATCCTATTGAAGTCTGTTTATTTTAATTCGCTGCTCACAGCTCTCCAGGTCTCAGCCCAGGTTGCTGAGTAAATGTCTCTGAGTTTAATAATGCATGTAGAGTGGAGATAAAAAATAATGGGTAATTTGAACGCTTCATTTTTAGTAATGTATTATTCGTTTAAAGTTAACCTTCAAAATTTGAATGACATTTTAGTTAGTATACCATACTAGATCAAATTTAGAGAGTGCAGAGACGGGCCCAAACGCTTGATGGATTCGTTGACCATTGTGCTCATGTCTTGTGCCTTTTGAAGCACCGCGCACTAGGGGTGCAACTGATCACAACAAACAGTTTTGAACGCACGTGACCTGCGGATTAATAACTTTTTTGAACTTCTAGGTTAATCTAACATTTATAACAATTGCAGAGAGATCGCCTCCTGTGTCATGCAAATCATTTGTATGAAAGCATTTAGTCTTCCCTGTAAAATATAATGATGACGGAAGACGTTGTGGTGGGACCTAAATGCTTTCTTAGGTTATTAATTAAAGGTGTTTTCTGTCACTGCTTGTTTAGCCTGCATTAATGCATTCAGTGTAAAGCTGCACAATTAAACATTTTAAGATCGTGATCTCAATTCAAACACGCGCAACATGAATGATAAATGATAATGATTTGTATATGTTTGTTAATCCTTCGATGCGTTGCATTCAAATCTGTGTTTGATCGAGAGAGGTTCATTTATTTATTTATTTATTTATTTTTTTTACACTTTTTCAGTTAGTCACAATTAAATAACATGAAGTACTGAGATTTTTATAGTAAAGATAAAAATTATCGTTTAATTGAACTTGACGCTGGTGAATGTTGTGGCAATTACATTGTTAAACCAAAATGATGCCATGTAATAGGTTTTTAAAAATGATACATCTATAATAAAACATGAAGTTTTATGTGTGAATTGTTGAATCATTAATTAAAAATAAATATGATATGTTGTACAAGATGTTAGATTTCTATATTTAAAATTATCAGCAACAGCAGCAAAGATCATTTTACCTATTGAATAATTTCCCTTTTTTCAGCTGTTTTTTTTCTTGATTCTTATTTTTAATAATTTACCGGTTTTAAGTTATGTTTGTTAAAACCAATGTTTTTTGCAGGAATATTTTTGTATAAATGGAAAGCAAATGATATTTGTCTTCTCCTTATTTTGCTGATTCAAAAAATGGTCTGATCTGTGACTCAAAAATTGTAGTGTGATCTGAACCGTGAGATTTATGATCCATTACATCACTACTGCTCACTGTGTTTTTAGATGCCATGTGAAGTTAAAAGAACTTAAAGTTACACATGCAGCACAGCTCATCACTGTAAGATCCACAGCAGTGGATTAATCAGAAGAGCTTGGAGGCGGAGCAAGCTTTGGACAGCTCAGTGACTGTCTGTGCATACCCATGCTGTGCTTTTTGTCAAACCATTCTGAATCGTTGCCTCCTGAGTTTCATATTGTTTATAAATATTTAGAAAATGCAACAAAATGACAGCTCCCTCCATTGTGTTCTGTCGTGACTTGCATATTTTGCTTGGTTTCATCACTTCATTTTTGTTGTTCTCTTTCACCAAAGGTTGGTACTGGTTCTACATGCTGAATCAGAGCCTGATGCAGTCCAATGGCCGACCGTCAGCTTGGGAGACCGTCTCGGTCTTTACCCTGTTTAGCACTAAACCGGGGACCAATTCCAGCTCAAGTGTTGAACTGATTGAACATTAAGATTCTACCTTTAATCATAATTCTGCTTCTACATTTATCTTTAGTGGACAATCAGCAAATATACAATATTCTAGATATCACAGATGTAGAACGACTAGCTTCTCTTGCTGGCAGGTTTGTAACTTTGGCCTTCATCTGGACAACCTGATTTTTCAGTTACTTTAGATTGGCTCACCATCACCAAGTCAGAAAAAACGTGAAAGTTAGGTTCCTAGTAAAACAGGGTTTGCCAAATAATGGAGGATTTTACCATCATGTGCCAGATTAACATCAATAAGGTATCTGAAAGTGCTCTTTTTCTTCTCTCTTTCTTTCAACCTCATTTACTAATGTTAGGATAACTTCAAAAAGACCAAGCAGTGAGGTCGAAATTTTAGAAATTGCTGTTTTTAATTTTATTTTGATCTCAATTGTATCTCTTGGTACAGAAAACATTTGAGAAATCGTTATTATATCTCTATCAAATCTCTGTTTAGAGTGCATCAGAAAAGGCAAATGTTTGCGTATCGAAGCTCGTGTTTTTGAGTGAGAAAGAGCATTTAAGTGAAGACGGGGAGCTGTGCCTGGAGCGAGAGACTCGTGTCTGCTGCTCTCTACTCAGGCAGAATTTAAATCAGCTCTGCCCCACCCAAACATCTTACACATTCTCTTTGAAGAGCTGTTCACTGCTCTACTACTACACTAACATTCGACAAGAGCTGCAAGGGAGAGACCTGAAGATCACAATAACATCTGTATCTTATGCACATGTCTGTCTGTGTGGAAAGGGAGTAAATATTTATTTGATTGTTTATGTGCTTTATTTTTGGATGGTGTAGATGGTGTATAATTTTGGCTGGATGGGTGATGTTGATGATGACGAATATTTATTTCCCTTTTTTCTTTCTAGAATTAACACGGAAATGGAATTGCTAAATGTCATAGAATTTGGCAAATCTCAATTCGTCAAAATAAATATTCACCTAATTAAATCATTTTAATTATGTTTTTTTGGGTGATTTTCATTTATTAGGATAGGAAAGTTTTTTGACAGGAAGTGAAGTTGGAGAGAGAGAGAGACCAAGAGGTAGAGAGGTCCATAAGCCGGCACTTGAACTCGGGATGCCCTAAGCGCAATGGCGCTGTATGTTGGCACATTGCCCACAAGTTGCCAGCCACCTAATTTAATCATGATGAGGACTAGTTACTGTGAATATTAAATTGCAAAAGACTATTTAAATATGAAGTCTGCATGTTCTGCATGGCATAGTGGCACAGTTTCATTTACTATATACTCACATGTAACACTTGTGTTTCTTATGCATCTCGTATAAGAACATAAATATGACCTTGACTATTTAAGCAGTAGTGTAAACCCTGAAAAAAAAACTATTATTTATATTAATTATATATATTATTTATAATAATTAAATATTTATCATTTATTGAAAATGTATTATTATTTTTTTGGTTAACTGAAATGTTAACCAGTAACATATTTTATAATGGATTTAACTTTTCTTTACAGATTCTTGTTACTTTTAGTTGAAGGCTTGTTTGTACTGTTCCTATGAAGTAAAATGCTATCTTGTCATTCTATTGTTTCATGATTTTATTATTGGTTTCTGTGCATTAAAAAAGAGCACTGCTAAATATTAAACACACATCATCTGTGCTTCTGTTGTTTTACAGCAAGATGTGGAGAAGCTTACGGACATTGAAAAACTCTACCTCTATCTCAAGCTGCCTTCTGGACCCAGCAGTGGCAATGAGAAAAAGTGAGTAAGCTTTAATGTACTCTACGAAACTATGTCCACGTCATATTGAGGGCATTGCAACTCTTCTGTAATCATTTTATGACATTTACCATATTACATTTTGCTAATAATAAGAGCCCTATGACGATTCTCCGTTAATTAAAATTGTATCATTTAATCCTTTTCTCTCAGTGAGCAGAGCTCCATGACATCAAGTCGTTCCCAGCAGATGCACGCATTTAGCTGGATTCGTAACCATCTTGAGGAGCATCCCGAAACATCGCTGCCTAAACAGGAGGTCTACGATGAGTACAAGTAAGGAACAATTGTGTGTCGTTGTGTATTTTCACATAAAAAATCCACTTAAATAGATTTAAAGAGACTACTTGAATTTTTAGGATCTGTAGACTATGATTAAATAAATGACTGTATTTATTAGGGTTTAAGTAAAATAGTAATTTCTTTTATTCTAATAATGTCTTTTATTCTATTTATTCTGAATATTTGTGTTTTTTTTTTTTTTAGAAAATCACAATTTATCATAATAACAAATGAAGTTAAAACACTGGTTATCTGTTGTTAAAAAATGAATAAATGCTCTAAATCAGTGGTTCTCAAACTGTGGTACGCGTACCACTAGTGGTACACAAGCTTCCTTCTGGTGGTACGTGGAGGAATCTCTGAATAATTAAAGTAAAAAAAATTAACACACTTTTAACCCTTTGACTCATACAATAAGACTGATGTGATCAGTAAATTGATTTTAATAGGCTACACCTTTATTTAAGTGGCTGACAATAATAAATATTCTTAATGAGAATAATTAATCTGCCTTGTTTTTGAACTGTGCAGTGCTGTAGCTGCTTAATTCAGCCTACTGTGCTACTGTACTTCAACACCGGTTATTATGGTGGTACTTGGAGAGACAATCTTGTTCTGAGGTGGTACTTGGTGAAAAAAGCTTGAGAAACACTGCTCTAAATGACTTTTTATATATATATATACTTCGCCTGGCGGACCTCCGCTGACTGCACACCTCACGAAGCAGATGAGGCTTTTTATACTTGACGCGTTCGCAGTTGTGATATTTTTCAAAACAACAGGTGGGGATCAAAAGAAACTCACAGTAAAATCAGATGGATAAACAGAAGTAGGACATTTCTGGAACTATGTTATATCATTAAAGATTTTAAAACTAATTATTTTTATATTGTATTGTAATGATTTTAAAGATTTTTTTATATATTAAACTTTGATGCATCACTTGCTTTTGTTCATATCTCAGACAGTTTTACCTATTAAAGTTAAATATCAATGACAACAGAACATGGGTGGCTCAACAAATATATATAATTTTATTATGGAAAGAATAAGAGCTAAAAAAAGTACACTTACTAAAAAATAGTTTTTTTTTTTTTTTTTTTTTTTAAATAGATTTAGCCCACTCCATAATTCACACATTACTGTCTGGCTAGTTTGTGTCCTCTGCTTATACAGTATGCCAAGGCAATAATGGTCCAACATTCCTGACCATTATCACCAATAAAGCCTAGAAAATTTGGGCATCAGTATATTGTAAAGCAGTAGGTTCAAATATTCTTATCAAAGAAATAATTTTGTTACTTTATTTGTAGCTATTAAATTGTTTTAAATTCAAAATTGTAATATATACATCAGTGTAAAACTTCTGAATGGTGGAAAAACGTATCCTTTAATTGTGTATTAAAACCACT
This sequence comes from Danio albolineatus, assembly GCA_903798035.1. Lineage (NCBI taxonomy): Eukaryota > Metazoa > Chordata > Actinopteri > Cypriniformes > Danionidae > Danio > Danio albolineatus. The sequence goes on along the minus strand of CAIGQQ010039163.1, from coordinate 7,191,185 downwards.
TTTGCCATAGCCTGTTTTTTTGTTTTTAACAAACTTATCCCTCAAGTTTTTCCAAAATTTCCCATGGCTGTTGCAATTTCTAGCCAAGAATTATTGCTTGTCTGGTTATCCCTATGATCATGCATAGATGGATCATAAAGATGTCTGTACAGACGTATCTGTTTCACACAAAATCTCTTCAAAGTGATCCATACTTAACTCAAATAAAACACGGCACCACGCAAAATCTCAAAATATTTAATGCACTCCACCAGTTGAATTAATATTGTGCGCACTTAAAGTGAATCTCCACAAACTCCACGATGACGTCACATTCGCCGCGCGTACTCAAGCGATTTTGCGAGCATGTGGAGTATAAATCAGGCTTAACAGTAAATATTATTTATTGTTATGTTTCACTTTTTTATGGCTGCTTTGAATGTGGCCAGCCAATCAGAATCAAGGCCCAGAGTTATCGGTTTTAAAAATACATATAATGTAATTCAGCAAGCTGTATTACCTGGGGCTTGAGACGCCTTTGTTTTGGACCAATTGTAATTGATTCCTATTACATGTATGTATTTTTCAGGAGTTACTGTGATAGTCTGGGGTATCACGCTCTCAGTGCTGCGGACTTTGGAAAGATCATGAAGAACGTCTTTCCCAACATGAAGGCACGTCGACTTGGCATGCGAGGCAAATCCAAATATCCTTCAGTGGAACTTTTTGTGACAATCCCGTCCTCCCCCTCTTTGCAGGCCCCCAAAGCAGGCACGCACATATTCACCTCCCGTCCCTGAACTCTGTGTACTAAACATCTGTTGCTGTAATTCACGTTGCCGCTAAATATAGATCCGAAATCGAATCAAATAAAAGTTCCTTAAGTCCTTGAGCAGACTTTTGATGTATTGCAAACCCACTTACTATTGGCTGCCAAATACTTGATCTTCAAAAGACATTCAGCAAAGTGCCCATTAATTCTGTGTGGTAGTAGAGAGGATTTCTTTGCGCTGTGTTGTCTAGTGCAGTTTGGTTTGTGTTGTCTAGTACCTCTGGAAAATGAATTTTAAACATTTGAACAGTGTTATAAAATTTATAGGAAAAAAAATAGAAAGCTAAATTTGACCTCGAAGATTTTAATATGTGATATCTTCTTATATTAAAATTATCTTTAGAAACTACCATAAGAGTGATGGACATAACAACAACAACATATCTTTAGCTGTTGCGTCAAATCTCAGAAATTATGTTGTATAACTCTGTCAGGGTTATTTTTGCTCCGGGTTAAAAGTGCATTTGTGAGTGTGAATTGTATTTTTAATTTCAGAGTGGCGCGTCACTGAAATAAACCGTGCTTGTTGTTGACGGTTGCCACTGAAACAGAAACTCAATCCTCACCAGCTCTAATGAACATAAAAGCACAGCATTCATTCTAGCAGACGACAGAGAAGTGACTATGGGCTTTTTTGTGATTGGACTTTTCTAAATAATAATGCACTTGACATACTGAATATATCATCTTCCATTTTGAACAGTGCAAAGTCCTCTGTAAAGTAATGAAGTTATTGGTACAATTGGAGTTTAAGTGATGGAAACCCACATCTACATCCTGTCGCTTTTTTATACCCAAACATTACATACACAAAAGTAGATGGATTAATATTTAATTACTATGATGATGAGGATGTTGTTGTTGATGTTTTTTTTCAGCTTAATAGCTCTGTCTGGTCTGTACTCACGGCTTGACATTAACACCTGTGGCGGGTTAGACAGCCGCTCCCACTAGCCACGTTGGCTGGTTGAAAATTATTTTTAAAATGCCCATGCTGCTTTGTTCCTAAAGATTAGAATTTTAGTTTAAGACCGTTTGTCAATATACTTGCAAATTTGATCTTAGAATCAAGAAGCAGCATGATTGATAAGTGATTGCGTGAGCAAAAGAAAGCAGGTAAATATTGAATAAGAGAATTATCAGGCGCATGGTGAGACACAGGCAATCCTTGCTCACTGACGACAGTGTTGCGTGAGATCTTAAAAGCTTCAGCGCGCATCATGTTTCTTTGCGCGACGGATCCGTGCCTGGAAATACAACTGGTGTGATTGGTTCTCTTTGAAATTGACTGGAAAAAAGTGCTCATGCATACACATTCCTGCTATTTTCAAGAGCTCGAGATTTTTTGTAAGCAGTAGCGGTTGCTGCTTTTAACCATTCTTTGAACCAGATTAATAATGACCCTAACGTTAACCGTGTGCACGTGATTATACTTTAGTTATCACCCTTTACAATAACATTGCTTTAATGGGAGATTAACTCTCCATTTATCTGTAGTTAACTGGTGATCTGGGAACTTTAGTCTGGGCAGACTATAGCCTAGTGGTTAAGTTTGCTGACATATAGAACCATAGTGCTTGCGGCGCGAATCATGACTCAAGGTCCTTTGCCGACCCTTTCCCTCTCTTGCTTTCAATGCTTTCCTGTCTGTAGCCTCCACTGTCCTGTACATTAAAGGTGAAAACCCCCAAAAAATAATTATATAAATATCAAAAAAATAATAATTGTTTTTTAGAACATTTTTCTTGAATAAAAAGTTTGGTGTAGCCAGAGAAAGAATGGGCAAATCCTAAAAAGTCCTAAAAAGTGATGTGAAATAAAAGCTAAATGCAATGCGACATTATGAAACCACAGCTCATTTACTCATGCTCATCAGGCAACGTCATAAAACAAAAAAAAATTATTAACTAGTAGGCATGTGGGCATAACACAATTTAAATCAAGTAATTTTGGCATGCCAAAGTCAAATTTATGCATATAAAATATATTTTCCCAACAACCAACTTGTGGCTAGTGAAAATTGTCAGTGGCTAGTAATGGAAAACTCATAGCCACAGTGGCTGGTGATCAAAAAAATTAATGTCAAGCCTGTACCCTGTAATGTAGTCTGTACTTATGACTTCACCTCAGCCCAGCATGACTTGTTACGCTGACTTAACCTCACTTGTGCTTTTTACTTATTGACATAATTAGATACAATATCTGTTTTAATTTCATAGTGTTAACAAACAATTGATCTAAAATTAGCTTCAAACCAATATGATTTAATATTGCAAGTATGATGGACAGATATTATTTCCTTGACTTCTGTGAACATATTGCTATAGTGGACTTAGGAAGAAGACCTTTGTACACATGCCATCTCTTCCAAACCTAGATCTTCACAAATCGGGTGATGGGGTGAGTAACTAGTTTTCTTTCTATGGATTTTTCTATGGATTACTCTTCAGTGTTTGGACTCTAAGTAGTGAATATTAAACAACACTGAACTGAACTGAACTGAACTCAAACATTAATAACTGGACTGACATTTTCAATTTACTATAACCTTCTATGTGAAGCTGCTTTGACACAATCTACATTGTAAAAGCGCTATACAAATAAAGGTGAATTGAATTGAATTGAATTGAATTGAATTAAATTTCTCATTTATTTGTGTTTTTTCCCTTCTTTTAAACCTTTCTAATTAAATTTTTTTCCTCATTTTAGAAATCACTCAAATACCCAAAAATGGCATTTGTCAAAGTTGTTGATTTGAATAACATAATTTTTTTTTTCGTCAGTGTGAAGTGTTTGAGTCTACGGGTCAACTGTCCAATGCTGAAGATGAGGTGCGAATGGCTGCATGTGGGTTGGTGTGCGAGTGGGCACAGAAGGTGCTGAGTCGGCAGTTTGACAGTGTTGAAGATCTGGCTCGGTTTCTTCTAAACAGCCACTACATAGGAACCAAGTCTGTGGCTGCTCTTACTGTGATGACCGGTTCCCCCTCAGGTACAGTAACATTGGAACATCTGCCCCTATTCTTGAAAATGTCTCCACCTTGTGGCTGTTAACCTCATTACACACTTTAAAATGATAGTGTTTTTCTAAAACTTATGTTTTTTTTTCCACACAGGAGCAAAGATGACCATTCAGTCATCTGCGTTTGCTCCCACAACCGATTCACACTCATTCCAGCCTCAGGTTAAAACCCTGGTCTCACCCTCCATAGATGCCAAACAGCAGCTACAACGGAAGATACAGAAGAAGCAGCAAGAACAGAAACTGCATTCTCCACTCCCTCTCGAGGCTCAGGCCAGGAGGGCAGATGGGGGCATAACTCCTGTTGCAGGCACAGGCATACCCTGTGGAAGTCCTGCTCTTCTGTCGCCACAACCTATTGGCATTGTGGTTGCAGCCGTTTCCAGCCCAATCACGGTAAACTACAATTTTTACAGAGAAGTACTAATAAGTAACTGTTGTTTACATCTTAATTTTTTTTGTAAGTGTAAAAATTTATTTAGTTATGCCTCCAGTTTTTAATTAGTTCTCTTTCCTCCTTTTTTATATTTCCTGCAGGTTCAGAGAAGTAGGCAGTTAATGTCTCCTAGCCCTGTTCCTATGGCATGTGCAGACAACAAAGTTCTTCCTGTAAACTTTCAAGTGGTTACCCAATCTGTTCAACCTGTTAAACCCAAGACACCTCATAATATCTCAGCTAGTCCAGTAAGTGACCGGTCAGCCCGTCACCGGTATGCTCAAATTCTGCCCAAGCCATCTGCCTCAAGTGGCATAACCCTACGTTCACCAACCTTACTGATCACCAACAGCCCCATAAAGACTGTAATGTCTACTCCACACGTCAGTTCGGTCAATGTAGTCAAGATGACGACTATATCTCTGGGCTCTAATGGCAGTGGGACCAGCACACCAGCAGATGCTCCTACCAGCAACAAAGCCAGACCTGCATCTGCTGGAGTTTCTAGTCTCAGCGACCATCCACAGCCAGTCACACGTGTCCGCAGTGGTTCTATAGCTGCAATGCCATCTGCTTTGGCTCGGTCAGGGCGCTCAACAACTATAACACCTGCCATCGATACTAAAATAAACACAGAAGCCATAACTGGAGGTGGTCAAGAGCATGGTGGTATTAGTAGGTTGGCAGCCACTCCAGATGTTGGTGGTGGTGGGGTACCAAGGTCAGTAATGTTCAAACCCAGAGCAGCTAGTGTACCCACTCCTCATGACAAGGCCTCTCCTGGATTGGGCAAAGGGACCAAATGCAATGGAAGGACACTCCTTAGAGTCAATACTATGGCTGCTGGCAGCAATAATATGTCCAACACTAATGAAAACACTTTGTACCAGATCCCAGGCAGCATTCAGTCAGTGACTGATAAGGTAATGACATCACCCAAAGATGCAGTGTTGGCATCCAAGAGCCCTCACAAAAGACCTGGCTTATGCACTGATTTGAGCCCAACACCTGTTAAAAAAGCCCACATCTCAATATTACCAGACACTGGATCGAATGGACAAAAGTCAGATATAATGGTGAAGCAAATTCCAAGATCATGTACTCCAATCAGGCCAGAAAGTGCACCCCTCACGGCCATGGCCAAAGTTACCGCTGGTCCGGTAAGGAATACTGGCTTCCAGACAGTTCACAGGCCACAAAGGATCTCCCAAACCAATGAGATGCTTTGTAGCCTAGAAGGAGCTTCATCAGGATTGGACTATAGAGGTCCTGTCACCTCTACGGTTAGTCAGGACACTGCATTGGAGAATACACTATTTCAGTCTGTTTGCAGGCCTCGGAGCATCTCCCAAGGGAGATGGGAAGGATCTTCAACAACCGTTGAAGGCAGAGCTATTGTCACCCGAACTGTTAGTGCTCCAGGTCAAGCTTTGCTACAACAAGCTACAAAAATGTCACAAGATTTGCTTATAGACCAGTCTGATCCTACTGGAGTTTGTGAACTGAAAGGTGTCTTTTGGGACAGTGAGCTGCAAGTTGGCACTCAACAACATCAAGATGTTTATGGTGCACAAATGGTGCCTGATCCAAAGAAAATGCCTACCCCAGTGATGGACCCCCTTCCTGCAATTGCTCAAGCTTCTCCTTCCAACCAAGAGGCTCAGATGAGTGACTATGGCACCCAGACCAACATTGGCTACTTCACATTTAATGATGATGACATGACGCAGGATAGCATTGTGGAGGAACTTGTACAAATGGAGGAGCAGATGAAAATTAATAATAGCATACAAAATTTCAGCAACTGTGTGGATATTTCAATGCAAGGCCAGCAACAATCAATGCAGACTACCATGATGTCTACCCTGCAGACCAACACCTTGTACTATAGTTCTGCTCATAGCAGGGGTACCCCAATCCAAACACCCACTCCAACACCTACTCCCACTTCTGAGATGATGGGAAGTGGCCAGGGATTGATGCACGAAAGCCCCTGTTCACGCCTAGTTCCTACCACTCCAGTTGACAGTGCTCTTGGAAGTAGTCGACAAACACCTATTGGCACACCACACTCTAGCTGCAGCAGTAGTGTCCCACCCAGCCCTGTGGAATGTAGGAACCCTTTTGCATTTACTCCGATTAACTCAAGCATCACTGGATACCATGATGGAAGTACTGTCTCTTCAAGTCCTGTAAAGCCCATGCAAAGACCAATGGCCACACATCCTGGGAAGACTAAACTGGAGTGGATGAATAGTGGATACAATAACAATGGTGGGAACTCCAACAATGGCATTAGCATTCTGCCCAGCTACCAAGACTTGGTAGAGGACCACTTTCGAAAGCCTCACGCTTTCGCCATCCCAGGTCAGACTTGTCAGTCACAGACCAGACATCATGACACGCATATCAGCCGCTTGACACCCATTTCACCTGTCCAACAGCAAGTGGCAAGTATGGCTAGCCTCAACAAGAAAGAGGGTTTTGCAGTCCCAGCACCCCTTGATAACAAGGCCAGCAACTCCTCTGGAACATTTCGTTGCCGGAGCGTTAGCCCGGCAGTCAGACAGCGCAACTTGAGTGGGACCCAAGGTCCAAATGTTCCTGAAACCATGGTCTCTCCTTTCAACTCACCTGTAACACCTGAAGTGCTAAGCATATTTTCTAACAGTGATCCTGACACAAGCGTCAGCAGCATGGCACAGAGGAGTCAGTCTGTTCCAGTTACTGTGATGATGCAGTCTGAGGTGCTGCCCATGCAAGCAGGCCAGCAGATTAATACCAAAAACATCACCAATGTCCTCATCAGCAAAATGGATGGTGATGGAGATGACTCGGTACGTGGCCTCGGAATCAACAACATGCCGTCCAACTATACTGCCCGCATGAATCTCACCCAGATTCTGGAGACCACCACAGTGCCCAGCCTCCCTGGTAGTGCCAGCCACCAAGCTCTGATCTCACCTTGTTCATCAGCCTTTGAGTCCCAGAAGCCTGGTTACCTCATGAAAAATGCCAGGGAGGAGCCGATGATCTTCTCTGTAGGTGAAAGCCAAGCACAATCAGCCTCAGTGGAGCACCAGCCACCACCACAGCAACAGCAGCAGCACTTGGGTAGACGGCAGCTCCTTGGGCAGGAACAGCAAAGTCGGGCCATTATGTTGCCTTTGCAGCAAAACCTCCAACAACATCAGCACCAGCAACCCTTGGATCTAGATCGAACTGTTAAAGATCTTTTACATGAGGAAAGCTTGAATGCTGGCTCGCAGCTTGTGGGTCAAGGATCAGAGCTCAGTGCGGGAGGTACAGAGTTTCCCAACAATATGCGACTGACTTCTGAACTGACTGGTAGCATAAATGATTTAAATACTTTGGACACCAACCTTCTTTTTGACCCCAGTCAACAGCAAGGACAATATGAAGACTCGACACTGGAAGAACTGAAGAATGACCCACTTTTTCAACAGATTTGCAGCGAGACTGTGAATTCTGCTGTCTTTGACTGGTTGGAGAGCAAGGACCAGACAACAGTGGAAATGCTGGGTTAATTTGTGCTTGTTTTAATATTTGTACAGTTTTCTACGTATGTACTTTTGAAATCTCCTCATTCTATGTATTCACCTCATTGTTGTGCGGCACTTACTACAGTAAGCCCCTGTATGTCATGACACAGGCCCGTACTGAAGTGTCAGGCTGAACAGAAATGATTGCGCTTTCAAAACTGCCGTTTTTGTTTCGTTTTATATTGTCTCAGTAGTTAGTACAACACAGGGGGAGTGCTGTCACATCTTTTTCTCCTCGTTCCCACCAGTCAGAGCTTTACATAAGAATTCATCAGAGAGCTTTTTTATGCCTCTACACTGTTTTGTGCATTCAGTTACGCAACTTTTATATAAACCTTTGAATATTTTGCATTCAAAGGGCATTGCATGGAAGACTGGAAAATGAGAAATTCTTTTAAACCCTTTATCTTAAGAATTTAAGAATTTGTATTTTGATGTCACACCAGCTATGTGAGGTATTGTACCTCTTCTAATTAGCTTTTTCATTCTGTGAGGACAAAATCGGTGCTTCCATGTGCAGAAAACTCTAATAAGCTTTGAACATACTGTAATTTCCTACAGTGAACCGAACAAGAGATCACATCGGCAATGTTGAGCTTTCAGGTCATGCTTGATATTGAAATCCAACAGCTTAAAAAGCTTAAACCCGCAGCAGCTGTTCAGAAAGAAACTTATTGTTAAAATTTGCAATGAGAGAAAATTAATCTTATTGTGAACCACTATGTTAATTGGCAGAATGCATCTACTTGCACAAAATGATTTTATGTTAGATGAACGATGTTCAAAGTGAATAAATGACTGTACTTTTAGGGTTCAACATTATATATGCTAATGTTTAACTAAATTGAAGTCTAAAAAAAAGACAAAATTAGATCCCATGTGGGTTTTTTTTTACTTTGACATTACGCTTACCTAAGCTGCGTCTCAGGTTTCCCAGCCTGTAGATTTAAACAGATCAATCAGATTTTATTCAGCAGGGCAGGCTGGGTTTGATTAATACGCAATCACTGAATAAAAATAGCACTGGTTATTGCACTAGCTGGCACCTTTTATTATATTTGCAAATTGAATATGGTCATAAAATGTCTCATTTTAAGTCAAAGAATTTGAAGGAAATATCGGGGGTATTAGTAACTGGTAAAACCAAAATGCCAAAGTGGGTTATAGTTGTGTAAAGAAAAGGTGTAAAACTATCCCAAATGTCTATTGTATCGTTAACTATGCATTAATGAGGTCAAGAAATAGTTGATTAGCCAGATTTTTGACTATTTATGAATATTTCCCAAATTGATGCTTGTAATTTAGCAGTTTGCATAAATGAGATTGATTAAAGTATATATGCTGTCATGCACATGCCTCGTTTTGGCATTTTCAGTGACTGTTTTCTACTTGAGCACTTCATTCAGGAACTTCTTTGTAACATGCACTATTAAAGAGCCTGTACCCCTTAATCATAAAAAACGTACCAGCTGTAAAAACATCAGGAAAACTGAAATTACCCAGATTACATTACTAATAAATGAGCTCATTGCTAATTTCATCAAAATCCCACCCCAACTCCCACTTGCTGTGAAAGCTGAAATGAAGACGTTTGAAGCATCATTACTCTACCGTTTTGTACTGAAGTACTTGAAGTACTAGTAGACTGCTTTCAGAACATGAGACGCGTTGTTTGCGAAGTAGTTCTTTAAGTCCATCTTAGCCTTACTTCCATACCAAAGACAAGTTTTGTATTTACTGAAAAAAAAAAGTTTAAAGGAATCCTTCCTTTTTACTATCACCACTTTCAAATTCAGCTTTTAATATGCATGGTTTTAAAACATTTGTGGAAAGTCACCTAGGCTCCAAAGGGGCCAATATTGTGGGGTTGAAAAAGGGAACTTGTTTTGTTGAATGCATAGTGTTGTTTGACCACTGTAGCACTTGAATTTTATTTACAGGACATGTCAGACTTCATGCTTCTGGTATTTGTAGCAGGAAACCTTGTTGTTATGCTTTGTAAATAAGCTCCATTTGTAAAGGGTAAAAAAAATGACACTGTATTACCAGTTTTACTAACAATCATATTGACAGTGCGACTACATTAATGGTTTTTGACGGTCTTTTTGACAGTTTTTGTTTTGAATTGTTACAATTTATAGTTTTCACAACTAGTCATCTCTTGTATAGATATAGCTTGTGTGAGGTGTAAAGCATTTTTGTCCACTTATTTAATGTTCACTGGTTTCCATTTTTTATAGCATCTTGCCTTTGTTTTGCAGACAAGTGTGCTTTTGTGTGAATATAGCATGAATTTTAAAATGTGTTCTGGATTTATATTACCAGGTTGCATATCTTTTTTGTGATGCACAGGGATTTAGCAGTTAATACTGGAAATGTAACTACTGAAAATTCACAAAGCTCTTGCAGTTCGTTTTATTGCACTAATTTCTTTAATGAACTTTGGCTTTGAGAATTTCAGTGCAATACATGAAGCCCCAGTATACTGTTTTAAACGACTTTTTAGGGGTGGAAAAGATTCAGATGAAAAGTGTTTGTTTAAATGTTTAAGAGACAATTGAGAAGTACTTGTAAATAATTGAAAGCAATTGAAATGTTTAATTAAAAAAACGTTTAAGCAAATCCAATGTTCGTTACGTTATCAAAAGCGTAAATATGCATTTATTTCACTGTACATAAATGTCATGAATCTTTATAGCAAAACAAGTGTTTCTGTCCAACAGAAGGAAATTCACCTGTTGCATTGTTTTGGCGACTTGGGAATTTTTTTTTTTTTTATTAATATTATTATTTATTTTAAAATGTCTTCAACATGAGGAATTTCCTTCCTCTTTTAGTATGTATGTTAACTTTTTTTTGAACAAGCACTACTATTTCTACTTTAATGAAGAGACAGGCCAGATTTGTGACTGTTCTATTCTCTGACCTGGTAGAATTAATTGTTCTTTGTGTGTTTTTCCTACCTTTGCTATTCTCTCATGTCGTTATTGTTTATGTACAGTCTCTTTATGCTAGTTTGATAAATTTGTTATGACATTTCAACAAGAATTTCTTCATTCTTTTGTATTGAAAGTGCTTACTGATGTTGAGATTTTTTTAAGTGGTTTTAAAAACCAATAAACATTTTGTAAACTATTGCCAGTGGTTTGTTCTCTGTTGGTGAAATTACCATGGTGTCTAAAAGGCCTGACCAGGTTATATACAAATGCTTTACTGAAGCTTTTATTCATTCATTTTCTTGTCGGCTTAGTCCCTTTATTAATCTGGGGTCGCCACAGCGGAATGAACCGCCAACTTATCCAGCATATGTTTTAAGCAGCGGATGCCCTTCCAGCTGCAACCCATTTCTGGGAAACATCCATACACACTAATTCACACTCGTACACTACAGACAATTTAGCCTACCCAATTCACCTATACTGCATGTCTTTGGACTTGTGGGGGAAACCGGAGCACCCGGAGGAAACCCACGCAACCACAGGGAGAACATGCAAAGTCCACACAGCAATGCCAACTGACTCAGCCAGGGCCCGATCCAGCGACCTTCTTGCTGTGAGGCGAACATGCTACTCACTACACCACCGTGGCGCCCCTGAAGCTTTTAGCAAAGTTATGAAAGTTTTTATTACAATTTTAAATAATTGCTTTCTTATTGTAGTTTTAAATGAAATTATTACTCCAGTCATTATTGGATTGATTACTATTACCATTAATAATATTAATAAGAATAAGTCATATTAGAGTGATTCCTGAAGGATCATGGGACTCTAAAGACTGGAGTAATGAAGCTGAAAATTCATCTTTAAAGTCACTGGAATGAATTATTAAATTAAACTATGAACTACTTTCAAACTGTTATTTTTGTAGTGCAATAACACTTCAGGTAACAATTGTTACAATTTGTACTGTATTTCAGCTGAAATAAATGTAGCCTTGGTAAACAGGATAACCTTATTTTAAAACAATTAGAAATCCTATAAAGAGAGAGAGTATTATACTGTAGCTGTTATTCTTTTTTGCTTCATCACTGTAAATGGATCTACTGTATTTAAAATTATCATGAATTCAAAAGTAATAGAGAGCCAAGTTATATTTTAAACTTTTAACTACATATAATAAAAAGAGATAGTTCATTCAAAAGTAAAAGTACTCATACTCTGCCTATGTATCTTTAAGTTAAAATATATTAAGATATTTTGAAGAATGTTGAAAATCGGTAGGCACTGACATTAGAAAGAAATACAGTAAAACTCGTTGGTTTCCGCTTTCCAACACATTTCACAATATCATCTTTTGTGTTCAACAAAAGAAACTCAAGCATGTTTGGAATAACTGGAGGGTTCAAAGAAAACCTGAGAAAGTCTTAGACATGTTTGTCAACTAAATAACAGGGTAAACCAGTTTATGCTGTATTTTTAGCATGGTGAAACATTTTAACCAGTGGTCCAGCTGCCCCAACCAGGCTGACCTCGGCTGCAATTGATTGACCTATTATAATTATATAACATATATGTACACGTGGGACGCCACGGTGGCCTAGTGGGTAGCACATTCGCCTCACAGCAAGAAGGTCGCTGGTTCGAGCCTCGGCTGGGCCAGTTGGCATTTCTGTGTGGAGTTTGCATGTTCTCCCCGTGGTTGCGTGGGTTTCTTCCGGGTGCTCCGGTTTCCCCCACAAGTCCAAAGACATGCGGTACAGGTGAATTGGGTAAGCTAAATTGTCCTTAGTGTATGAGTGTGAATGAGTGTGTGTGGATGTTTCCCAGAGATGGGTTGTGGCTGGAAGGGCATCCGCTGCGTAAAAAATATGCTGGATAAGTTGGCGGATCATTCTGCTGTGGCGAACCCGGATTAATAAAGGGACTAAGCCGAAAAGAAAATGAATGATGAATATGTACACGTACCTATTTAGTATAAGGGACTACAGTACGTGTGTCCTTTTGCCTGAGGACCCTTTACTTTGCATGATTTGCAAATTTTGAACAAATTACTAACAAACCCATCACGAATAAAACTTACCAGCAGATGGAGCCATAACACTAATTTACTTAAAATCTCACTGACTGAATAACACCTTATAAACAACAACGTCTTGCTTGTCGAGCTTACCAAGACAGCTCATAGGCTACATAACATACACTGTTGAGTCTCATTTTAAAATATGTGTGTATTGCTCCTGTGCTTGTGTGTGGAATGACATCAAGACTGAGCTGCGGTATTTCCAGGCGTGTGACTCACTAAAGTTTGCTCGGTCTGTTTCCTGGTGACGTCACCGCCCTGTACTTTAATTTGACTAGGACAGCCTCCGTTTCATTTCAGTCAGTGTTGACAGCGGCGCGTGGTGGGACGGTGACTTTTCTGATTTTTGATGACTTCAGGTAACAAACAGAAAACTGCGGTGGAAAGCGAGCTTCGCTTTTAGACTCTGTGACCACGGATAAGCCATGGCTACAATAACGTGTCGAGTGCAGTACCTGGAGGACTCGGACCCGTTTGTGTGCTCAAATTTCCCGGAGCCCCGCAGACCTCCGCAGTACGACCTCAACGAGCATTTGCCGCTGAACGAGCAGATCGCTGGTGTCCACAAACTGCTGGAAGCGCCGCTGAAGGTCAGTGAGCCCCATTTATTTCCCTCATAATAAAGGTGTGCTTACCTGAGCTGTTACCTGCTGCAGTACACAGTGTCAGCGTGTCCAGTGGCTTTAAAAGCGTGTCTAACGTCAGACCTCGTGATTAATATTTGAAAGATATGGTTAATTTTGTGAATGAATAATCTAGAAAGTAAACTCCAGGTATGTGGGGGTTTGTACTGGGATAGAGGGAGGGACGGAGTGCGCATATCTGAAGTGTTGATGAGCAAAAATGCTGACTGGCAACATTGAGATCAAGCGAGTAATGCTTGGTAAATTGTTTTTACTGTACCATAACTTGTAGATCTGTATTTAAAACTACGTAACTACATCAATGAAATAGGTAAATAAACATGATATTAATAGTAATGCACTGTGAGTAATTTTGAAGGCAGTTTTGAAGGTGTTGAGTGTTGATGGTTCTCCAAGAAATACTTTACTGACTAGAAGTAACTTTGTACATCACATTAGTCTACTAACCCTAAAATTTATGACAGATTGCAAATTGTCACCAGAATCTCCAAGTCATGTGTAATCACGATTTAACTTGGGCTAAACTCCAACAAGCATTCTTTTGATAAGCTGAATGAGTGAAGGAAATGTTATGTAATCACAAAAATAATCATGTGCTAGTATGATTGCAAGCTAAATGTGTGACATCTCTGAATGCTATTTTGTAAACAATTTTAAGCAGCTTGCTTTAACTAAATATTTAGTAACTGGATCCACATATTTCTTTATTAATGAGCACACAAATTTTCAAATTTAATTTGTATTTTCTTTTAATAATTTTAAAAAATCTTTTTTATGGTCTAGTTAACACTGAACATTCCGACATGTTAACTGCATATGAAAATCATCATGCATTTAGCACATATTTTGCAGATTAATAATGTCTTCACAGTCTGTGTCAGTGGTGTAGTGGTTAGTGCGTCGGTGCTCACGGTGACCCGAGATTGAATCCGCCTCGTGGTCCTATGCCGATCCTTCCCCCTCTCTCTGCTCCCCATGCTTTCCTGTCAATTCTCTCTACTGTCCTATCTAATAATGGTGGAACCCCACCCCCTAATAATGTCTTTACAAAGCCAGAACAAGAATATTGGTTCTGTTTATAATAGGTATTTTTCATCTTCCGTCATTTGATCAATTGCTGTGTTTATGTGTGCTTTTTGTAACTGAAGCAGTTCATTTTATTCTAGACATGTTTGTTAGACACCGCTAATATTCATAACAAGCACAACCAAAAGCATGGTATTTATCCCAAATAAACATCTCATATGTAGTACAGTGTTACAGGCAGATTGTTGGTATCACCAGAACTGCATGTCATTCATGAGGCTGAAGCTATATTTTTTAAAACATTGCCAGTAGGGCTGCTTGATATTGGGAAAATCAGACATTGCGATATTTTGTTTTGCTGCGATTTATATATTACCGTATGAATATAATTCCATCACATACTTTAATTAGCTTCAGTTGGATATACTTTATTAAATAGATCGACTGAGATGATCAAGTGTTTTTCTATGCAGTGCATCAGCATAAATGATAGTACATTGCAAGCATGCATAAACACGACAGAGCAAAAATAAACAGTGCGCTATGGTTTTCTGGGGAGTCTAAATGTATTTAAGTACAGAAATTGAACAATCAAATGTAAAATAACATGTTCATCGTTGTATAAATAATTTATAAATGAGTAATGTCTTTATTTTTTAAGATTTAAGAAATAATATAATCCTGTGATTTGACTATTGTGGATACATTCTTATATCCATGCTCAAACGATATATTGTTTAACCCTAATATGGATCAAAGATGACAGTGGGTTTTCATACATCAATCTGATAAGTCTAATATTGCAGAATTTTATTTATTTAATAAAAATGCAAACATATTTTTATGCTAAAAGTGTTACCTCATTGCCAGTTTCATTCATCCATTCATTCATTCATTTTCTTTTCGGCTTATTCTTTTTATTAATCTGGGGTCGCCACAGCGGAATGAACCACAAACTTATCCAGCACATGTTTTACACAGCGGATTCCCTTCCAGCTGCAACCCATTTCTGGGAAACATCCATACACACTCATACACAACGACAATATAACCTTCCCAATTCACAGCCCAAAGACATGCGGTATGTCTTTGGACTGTGGGGGAAACCGGAGCAACACGGGGAGAACATGCAAACTTCACACAGAAATGCCAACTGACCTGGCTGAGGATTGAACCAGCGACCTTCTTGCTGTGAGGCGATTGTGCTACCCACTGCGCCACCGTGATGCCCTAATTGCCGGTTTAAATCTTTAAACTTCAACAAATAAATCATTTATAATTATTTATCAGCAAGTAATTTTTAGTCACGTACAATATTGTACAATTTATTGTGATCACTTATTCCTTTATATATTTTAATACACACTGGTCAGAACAAATAAGTTGTTTCATTTTTCATAATATTTGTTGTGAATGAATGACATTCGTTATTTTGACCATTTCAACATTATATTTTTGTTGCAATGAGTAAATGAGGAATATTTAATAGATTTTTGAACAATGTATTGATAAAAGAGAGAGCAAAAAAGATTGCTATGTTCCGCACTCAGAGATTTGTTTTTCCAAATGCGTTTATATGAGTATTTCTTCCTGATCACGGTATGTAAGTGAATGTAAGTAACTCTTTGAGAGGGCCGCCAGTGCCTGAGCTCCAGAAATGCCTGCAGCTGTAGAGTGAGTTGATGCTTGCGGAAAGGGTGGGATCTGTAAACAGAAGATAAGCTCAGCTCCTCAATCAACCCATTATTACAGCACCGCTTCAGACGTGAGTCTGCACCAAACACTGCCATTCAGTAACAATAACCCCTCTTTTGCTATATAGTTGACTGTTCGTGGTGGCAGTTTGTTTGTCTTTGAGTGCATTTACATAAACTCTGATGTGAATGTGTTGGAAACTAGTTTTCATATGTAGCTTATGTTTTGTTGCTTAGAAGACTCAACATCCAACATCTTCTGGTTGAACTTTCAGAAAGCATGCATGGTTTATATGAAGCTGTGATGGGTTTTTTTGTGTGTTGTGCCATAAAATAATGCTAGGCAGTGATGTTGGTCTGGTTCTTTTCTTTTTTTCTTAGCTAGAAGAGTGTGCACTGCAGCTGGCTTCCAATGGAAACTACCTGGATCTGGAATCATCACTTGCTGAACAGAGAGATGATGTGGAGCAGCTCTATGATGACGTGGAGTAAGAATGGATTTCACATATTTTCTCTCTTTCTCCCATTTATTTTTCCCCCTATAGTTGTCTTTGCTCAACAGAGATGGAAACTTGCATCTGAGACTCAACTTGACCTGAAAGCAACTGGTTTGACTTCATAATTGAGACAACACGACTTCCAATCTACCAGGGAAAAAAAGTCAGATTTTTAAAATAAAAGTGAGCTTGTCAAACAATTATTCTCAATATAATTATTTCATTTGCAGAAAATAATCCTCCCCTTTCCCTTGTAACGAATTATAATGAATAAACTGTTATTAAAGCATTTGAGATGGGAAGAAAGTTCAGAATAATCCTTCAGAAATCAGGCTCTCCGTGAGGTCTTAAAGTATTTAAATGACTACAAATTTTAGGCCATAAAGTCTTAAATTCAATGAAATAATGTCTTTAGGTTTTAAACAAAAAGATTAAGACCAGTTTAAAACGATTTACGTAAAGTTACCCAAGCATCCAATCATCAACATTACATCTCAATAAAACATCAAGCAAATCTATATTCATAACTACTATTATACAAGTCTGTTGTGCATACAGTTAGTTTAAAGTATTTTTATTATGTTTTTGTTATGTAGAAAAAATGTTTATACAACTAGGGTCTGCTTGTTTTAATTTTGATTATTTAAAATATGTGGCTGAGAAATAGCTAGAATAAATTAGAATAATTTTTTGATGGCTCAAGTAAAAAAATATTTTCTGCTGGGCAATTAAAAAAAATCCTTAGTGTTTAGCCTTTATAAGTCTGAAATTTCATTCTTCGTGGTCTTAAAAAGGTCCTAAAAAGTCTTAAATTTGACTTGGTGAAACCTGCAGAAACCCTGAGAAATACCTATTTAAAAAAAAGGCATTTATGTAAGACAAACTAGTTGGTCTGTTTTTTTTTGTTTTTTGTTTGTTTGTTTGTTTGTTTGTTTTTACATGTCTAAGTCTCAATACTTTCTATTGATTTGATCTTGAAAGACTGTAGACTTGGTTTGAGAGACTTTTAAACGTGTGTGCCTTCTCCTTTCCCTCCCTATAATTTTAACGAATTGGAAAAACATGAGAAAAAAAATCTGAAAAGTGAAGGAATATTTCCATTCTTGGGTCCGTCATAGTTCTTAGTCATGTTCTAGAACCAAATTTGGAGAATCGTTCACAAGGTGAATGTTACTTGCTCGCACTCTCACACAGATATTCTTAGCGAGGCCAGAGGGAAGGAGTGGACAACATTAGTCACAGACGCTGGGAACGCTGGCTTTATAATGATAGAGCGTTCAGAGTGGATAAGAGAAGCTTGCAACACTGGACCGATGAATCCGTTTCCTTCAGATGTGCAACAATGTGAAGTTTCAACCAGATTTGACCTCTGGGGGTTTTATATTTTGGATGTTTGGACTGCTTTCAAAAGACAAAGGGTAGTTTTTTTCAGAAAAACCCTCTCTAATGCTATATTTAGTTGTTTTTTATTTCATTTTGGTGTATGACCGTGATGACCGATGTTGAGTAATCCCGTTGTTCTCTGTCCTGAAAAGAGTATGTTGACTTTTTAGATCTGAAAGACATGCTTTGAGCCTTAAATAGTTGTTTTTGGTTTGTTGACCTAAGAATAAGGAAGTTAGAACTTTGTTTCTGTTTGTGATGATGTAGATTCTACATTGTAGGTCCTGTGGGACACTTGCGCTGGCTTATATTATGTATAAAATCACACACTTCCCTTCTAAGCAAAAATGGTTTGTAAAAAGAAGAGTTTTTCCACACCAGTGGTGCACATGAAACGGCAGCTAAAATGTACACTGAATACTGGTTAGTGAGTATACACTGTAAAAGATATGGATGTAGTGTCCGTGACGTCACCCATAGGTTTCTGAAGAACCCAAAAGAAGCTATTAGCAGGTGTGGCCAACCGTCACCATTTTGTTCGCGTGTCCTCACACCAACCGATGCATACCAAATAAGTGCAAAGAGGCGGAAACTTTTTCGGCGGCGGACTTTTAAAAACACTGTTGTTTTACATTAAGCCACTAAACATCGTTCTTATGACATTTTTCAAGAGGAGGAAAGTGCGAATTACATCCAAATACTTCAGATATAGTCTGTGATAGTAAATGCAGGGCTATTTAGGAAACCTAGGCAGAACACTGTATGACAACGCTTCAGATGACTGTTCTAGGGGATACAGCTAATCAATCTGTCAGATTCTGGAGTGCATTAGAGTTCTGAAGAACATTATAAATGATAAATAATTTTAAATAAAACAAATACATTTATAGAGATGGTATAAGTATATAATTTCACTCACCTGGGAATGGTTCACCTCACATGAATGGTTTGTGAGCACAATTAAGTGCACACAGCATGCCATATCATCTGATAATTGCAGGAAATAATTCCAAATAAAAGGCAACTGACTGTGTAAGCCACATAAAACAACACAAAAATAGGATGAATATGCCGAGATCAGCGGCTAATCAGCCGGAATCAGCTGAGGTGATGTGACGGCGACCGGCACAACTAGCTGTCGCTAAAGTGGCCACGCCCAAAATTATGCAAACTTAATATAAAGGAAACGAATGAGTTATAAGAAAATTCACCCCCTCATAGTTGTCATGAAGGGTAATATAAGCTATATGAACAAAAATTGTTCTTTTTACCAGGCTGTAAACACCCTTTTTTTCTGCTGTAAAGTTGGCCATTTTAACAGTGGGCTTAATAGAAATTTGCTCCATATGGAGCCAGGACTAGCGGAATTTCGATGAATTGCAGTTTCAGTTACTTCTGGATTGGCTTCCCGAGGGAGAGCAGGAGGTTGCCACTTGGTATACTCCCATGAGGCCACAGGAAATGATTTATGAATGTCAGTAGAGTCAAGCAACTGATGATGATCATATAATATTATGTTGTATAATATGACAATATGATTAAGCATCTTAGGTTACATTTATACTATATTCATTCATGCTGTTCACAGAATCTTTTTTTGTGGTTATGGATTAATGCTCAATGCACAATGCTCCTCTCAGATAGTATGTGATTTCAAATACAACCAATTAGCCAACACGTTCGACATGGCTATTTGTAACTCTTTAATATTTTGGTAAATTGATGGCTATTTCACATGAGTTTGTGCAATCTCATTAGGAGTTAAACTTCATTTCTAAAAAATGCTCTGCACAAGAAGTTGGCCAGAGAAGAAATGGTCGTGCCCAACTGAGCCTGGTTTCTCTCCAGTTTTTTTTCCTTCACTTTTGTCCATTGGTGAAATTTGTTGCTGGCCACTGTCACCACTGGCTTGCTTGGTTTGGGGCTTGTAGAGCTGCGCATCGATGGATTTGCTCTTCAGTGTTTGGACTTTCAGCCGTGGAAATTAAACCACACAGAACTGAACTAAACTGAACTTAAACTCTGAAAACTGGACTGACACATTTTCAATTTACTAGAACTTCTATGTTAAGCTGCTTTGACACTGTCTATATCAGGGGTGCTCAACCCTGTTCCTGTAATTATCAAGTGCTGTTCCAGTCCTAATTAGTTGGTTCAGGTGTGTTTGATTAGGGATGGAGCTGAACTGTGCAGGAAGGTAGATCTCCAGGAACAGGGTTGAGCACCACTGGTCTATATTGTAAAAGCGCTATAGATTAACTAAACAAGTTACATTTCATACAAAGAAATTGCATCGTATCGCACACGTACATACGAGATCACCACCTTATAAAATGGTTACGTTTTTCATAGTCCTATTAGATTTAAATTTAGTATGTGCTTGGGAAAAGGGCATTCTATGGATTGTGTTTCGTGTCAATTAGACTAATTCCAAAGATTTCAGATAATTCAGAATATTGTTTTCTAGTTTTAGTTCAAACAACTACATCTGTGTCACTCCATCTTTAGTTCTCATGAGCTGAATTTGAGTCTGCACGACTGTAAGGTCTGAGAAACAGTGACGCTATTTTTCTTTTCCTCTCTGTTGCTCCCTGTTTTTTCCCTCTGGCTCACTCTTGGTTTCTGGTGTGAAATGATCAGCTTTCCTCAGAACTGAACAGATTGTTTAGCTATTTAGTGTGTGTGTGTGTGTGTGTGCGTGTGCGTGTGCGTGTGCGTGTGCGTGTGCGTGTGCGTGTGCGTGTGCGTGTGTGTTTAAAGGTTTATCTTATTTCGGACCTGGTCCTGCTATTGTTAAGCAGGTGTGTCTGGCAGAACAAAGTAAAATCAAGAACATATTTATTTTTTGTACGTTTGTAGTCTCACTCCATGCACATCCACATTCATCCAATTGTTCCTTTGACCGGATATGACCAAAACGAAACAAACATTTCTAATTCTGTTATATTCAGGAAATTACTCTGTTCTCTCTGTGTTTGTGTTTTGTCTTTAGCTATATAGATTCCCAATTTATATTTGTGTTCAAATATTAAAGTTCCCCAATTAGTATTATTTGTTTTGTAAACTAATGCCAGTGAATTATTTTCACCAACTATATTCTACTGCATTTCAATAGGTGACATTTTGTTAAATACTTGCATGTTCAATGTTGATGTAATCCAATATTTTGCAGTATTATACAATATTTTCCTATTCTCGTGATAATTTTTTTTATTTATTGTTTGATTGATATGGTAGTAAAGCTGACAGTAAAGCTAAACTCTCTATTTATCCATATAACATGTTAGTTTGATCACATATTTATGTTTAAGTCATGTAATGTACAAAAAAAAGGATATTCCATAAAACACGTTTGACATTCGACATTACATGTCTTTTCTCTTTCAGTAGAAGTTAAAGACATCCTGTATGAATGGTGTCCGTAATGTGCCTGCAGATGAATAAACTTGTAGACTGCAGTGCAGTGTTTGGAATGAAGCCATTTATTATTAAGAATAATGCTTATTTATTATTCATATTATGTAATTTATTATACTGTGGAAACCTTGCCAAGCTCTTGAGTAGGAGGTCTGTGACCCCCTGTGTGTACTACCTATTATGACAGGTACCGGTTTCACTAAATCATTTATTAGGGTTGCTTAGTAACACACAGTCACTGGACCCAGCAAAAGAAGAGTGATTTCATATGGGCAGAGCCAGCTTGTCAGTATGTGATCTGACCGCGGCTTAGGCTGACAGTCTCAGAATACACTGAATAGAGCTGAAACACCGAACCGCAGATCTAGAACTCTGAGTCAGCTTAACCTGAGGGATTGCATAACTTGGATCTGTAATACTACTTATGCTCAGACTGTTATTTGTGGATTTGTTCAGCCTTATTCTGCAGAACCACTTTATTTTCTGTTTATAAAGAGCTGAATTGTAACAGCAAGTACAATGCAATTGTTTATTTGTGCAAGGTTAATGAACCTACATTACCATTTAAAAGCTTGGTGTCAGTACAAATTATCTTTTTTTTTTTTGCTTGCATTGATGAAAATCATTTAAAATAAGTGTTATTTTGAACTTTCTTTTTATTCAAGTGTCTTTATTGAGCTTTATAATTATTAATGTATCAACTAATAATAAGAAAAAGAACATAATCATAATAAGATCAAATATTTTGACTAACACTTTAGTTTTAGTCACATGCTATTAACTACTGACCTACTATCTGCCAATTATTAAGGTATGAAATGTTTCTTTAGTAGGTATAAAATGTGATCTAATTGTGCTTAAAAAGCTAATAATTGACGAGTAGAGTTAGTTAATGGTTTGTTAATACCGTGAATTGTGCCTTAAACTAAAGTGTTACCATGTTTTTTATTGTTTACCAATTTTATTAGAATAATTTCTGAAGGATCATGTGAGACTAAAGACTATTGATGGTGAAAACTGAGCATTGCCATGACACAAATAAATATCATTTCAATATGTTTTACATAGAAAAGGGCTATATTATTGTCTAATAATATGTTTATATATGTCTAATAATATATTTTTTGATTATACTAAATAAATACCATCATAAATTGCTATTTTGTTCTTTTCCAATATCTAAACTATATTGAGATCTCTATAGAATGATTCATTCATTTTCTTTTCAGCTTAGTCCCTTTATTCATCAGATGTTGTACAGTGGAATGGACTGCCAACTTATTGAGCATATGTTTTAAGCAGCGGAATCCCTTCCAGTCGCAACCTAATACTGGGAAACACCCATATACTCTTGCATTCACATACATACACTACGGCCAATTTAGCTTATTCAATTCACCTACAGTATACTGCATGTCAGTAGAATTGTGGGGGAAACCAGAGCACCCGGAGGAAATATACTGGGAGGACATACAAACAAAAAGCTGCCTTTTGAAGCCTAAGTGGTGGAGATCTAGCAACTCCATACTGTACCATTGGAAATGCCACCATCAAGTCTTTTTAATTGGGTGGTCTTATTTTGCTAAGGGTACAGTGTTACTTTGTTCACATTTAAAGGGTGTATGTGTTTAAAGCATGCATGCTTTGTATGTATTTGTAAGACCGGTAGAGTTGTAGCTACAGCTGGATCCCCTTCAGGTTCGCTGAGACTGGCAACAGGAA
Source organism: Danio albolineatus (assembly GCA_903798035.1). Lineage (NCBI taxonomy): Eukaryota > Metazoa > Chordata > Actinopteri > Cypriniformes > Danionidae > Danio > Danio albolineatus. Next base: position 7,167,952 of record CAIGQQ010039163.1, on the reverse strand, counting down.
ACACGTCATGTGAAGCAGCAGCACTTGGAAAACAGAAGACAAATTTGGGGTGTGTGTGTGTGCATGTTTGACTGGCTTTGTGACTGGGTGTATGAACCACACAGAACACTGTGAAGAACACGTAACACTTGGAAAGGCCCATTTTTAGCCACTAAATGCTCTTGATGCATAGTTTCCATGCCTGTTCACTCTCTCTTTCCATACCTTAATCCCTACCGACCAATATTGTGTCTTTCTGACGCTGTCCCCAGTCTGCCTTCAGTCTAAGTGTGTGGGTTTGCAGCTGGAATAATGATGATTTCACATTATTCTTCCATCTGCGTTATCATTCAAGTAGCTGCAAATTTAGTTGAATGAAATTTATTTGTATCTGTGATGAGATGAATGTTGATTGTCATCTTTTTCATTTCTCTACAGAAAAGGCAAAAAGCCCATCTTGATTCTCCGTACGCAGCTTTCAGTGCGGGTTCATTCTATTCTAGGTAAGATCCTCACTGCGCATATATTTTTTAATGAACATATGACTGGTTTGCATGGTTTTCATAAGCAGTTTCATAAGGATTTGTATGTGTATTGCTGAGGTGAGTACGTCACCTCTGGCTGTCCACTCTGGCTGTGGGTTTTGTTTGTCTTGGAGAAGGAAAAAACAGGACAGGTTCTCCAAAAATGCTTAAATGGTATTATTCCTGGTTGGATTTCCCCTTAGTTGGGATCATTCCAACTATATCCTTGTAGACTTCATTGACTTTTTTGAAGTAATGTTCATATGAATGCCCCACATAGTAGTTCAACTCCAACTCCAGTCACTGATTGATTTGTAAATTAATCCATATTTGTGTTTTATGGTCATCATAAATGTCTTTGAGCTGGCCTGTGTAAATCTGGGTGTTCTGGCATTTTTTTAGAGTCATAAGTAGTTGAGTGAAGTAGCAATGTTTGGAATTAGTTTTTTGGTGCTTATTTTTGCACCAAATTGCAGTCTGGTGAAGTCCACTTAACATGCTTAAAGTCAGAGCTTGTCTGTAGATTCTGGTCATTCAGAGATGACAAATTTTAAAAGTCTTAAAATGACTATGACTCAATTTTAACAACTCTGATCATAACACAAAATCTTTGTTGGTTGTATCTATTAAACAATTTTCAAATGTATGCATGCATATAAAAAATATGCAGTATTTGAGAACATATGAAGAATTCATAATGTTATTTGTGGGGCTTTGTAGAAGGCAGAGCTGAATAATTTTGGATCGATTTCTTTGCTCGCTGCGAATTCAGATTTTTTTTTTTTTTTTAAACATGTGCAATCAATGCGAGCAGATGAATTTATGCATCACATATCTATTTTGGCACCAGTGGCTGTATGTCAGTGGCTATACTGATGAAATAGCCTCAGTATCAGATGTATGTATAATCTCTGGTGTATCTTCTCTTAAAAATGTAATTAGCTAAGCAACAGCTGTACATCTCTAAATGACTATTAAGTAAAAGTTTTCTACTGTAATTTCTAATATCCGGGCGCCACGGTGGCCGAGTGGTTAGCACGTTCGCCTCACAGCAAGAAGGTCGCTGGTTCGAACCCCGGCTGGGCCAGTATGAACTTCTCCTCCCCATGCTTGTTTTGTCTTGCTTTTATATTGTCCTGATTTATTTGTCAGCTGATGTGATATTTGAATGGGTGATGGTTTTTGAGTGTGACCTGTATAGGTTTGTGTGTATTTGACTGACACAATGAGAGTTGCATTCTTCAATACAGGAAAGACCAGTCCAGCCTTGGGGTTTTTCTGTATGATATACAACACTCCCAACTATTTCCAATAGTGAGCTGGGTGTAGTGCATTCTTAAGGCTGTGCAATATATAGGATGGACAATATAAAAAGTCTATCATTTTATATCATGCCCTATCGTTTAATTTGTGGTGTCACAAAATACATTGTTTACGGTAATACTTTTTTCATAATTAATGAGCACAGTAGTACGCGCCATTACAGGGATTCTGCCAGAAACATGAGTACTATTAGGAGAAAGTACAAAGTCATTTTGCATTATTTAGCAATATGTTTGTTTTGTTGGACATGTAGTTGTTTTTGAAGAGTTATATTTTATTTATATTTATTTTAGATTTCAACATTTTTAATCAGACATTTGCACTTAGCTAGCTTTTAAATAAAGTGAGAAATATGATCACATACCATATGAACGGTCAAGTTTCTGAGTATATGAAATGTTGAAAAGACACTCTCAACAAATATTTTTGCTGCTTGTTCAAACTACTTTAAATTGAGCTGAAACAACACATTTCTTTTGGTGGGTGGGTAACTTAATTGTTAACTTAAACTACTTGTTTTTTTCACAACATGAAGAAATTGTGTGGAACCCTGCATTTTTTACAGTGTAGTCCTTTACATGTGTTCAATAAATATAACCTATTAATAGGTTGAATTTACAGAAATGGTAAAACCATATATATATAAAATTATTATGAGGATATAAGATGACTTGCGTCATTGAGGTTTTGTCATATAGTCCAGCCCTAATACATCTGTATAATCTGCAGAATTGCTTCTGTTGCCATGCTTTCGTAGATAATGCAGCAATAATGACATAATGAAGCAATAATGTTTATTTCTGAGCTGTCATAGTCCTGCGGTAAAGCTCAGAGTTCTTGCTGCTTGTAATAGTGTTGTCACAAATGTCATGTGTTTTCAGGAATGTAGTTCATCTTTCAGACCTGAGATGTTTTTCCATTTGTGTAATATTATATTGGCTAACTAAAATTAATTTAAAAAAATTCTAATTTATTGCATTTGGATCAGTCTGAATCAAAGAGCACATCAGTCCACTCAATCTCACCCCCGCAGAGCTATTGTGGTGTCTGGCATGCTCTGACTTTGATTCATTGACTCAAACTGTGCTCACGTTTTCACTCATTTGCTACAAACAGTGGCCAGGCTTTGTGCCAGTGCTCGCTGTGACTGCACGGTCATGTGACTTCAGCTCTTGAACATGAGCCACAAGCACACTGTTGATGCTGTCAGTGCCAGCTGACCCAGCCAATCAGATACGAGTAAAAATAGTGGATGATTTGACTGAGATCCAGAATTTTAAAGAAGCCTTTATTATTAGTCATGGCTGTTTATTATGAATTCTGTTGGAACTGGAATGGGCTTGTCTTTTGGCTAGTGATTTTGTCTGGAGAAACGGCTCATTTTACATTGGGATTTCTTTTATGATCTTCTACCAAAACTATGCATATGAATAAGTCTTTATGTTGCATTTGCACCTCCTCCAGTGATTGTTGTGTAGCTGAATCACAACTTAATTTCCCATTTTTGCATAACTCCTATTTTTTTACTTGTTTTTATGTACTTCATGCTCCTCCTGATATTTAGCAAGTTGTCTGTGTCAGAAGAACACAGTGTTCCTTTCCATTAAGCATCGAGTGTGTCCTCTGTTGCTCTCTGGTGTTGACATATTTTTTTATGGAAATGAAAAAATCTGTTGCGTTGCTTCCCAAGTTTTAGAAGGAGTGTGTAAAATATGTATCCTTTCAGAATAAAAGCACTACTGGCTCTGCATTTATAACTCCTTATAGGCATATCAAAATCTAATCCACATACAGAGGTGCTTCTGAAAACTTGACGTAAAATTACAGCATCGGACAATTTAAAAACGGTTTCATTTGATAATTACCACAACCTCTATGTCTGTTAATGCATGGCTTTAGACAAGCCTTTTATCTCTGTCTGTATTCCTGTCAGTTTAGAAATAAGCTGAAGTGGCATAATTTGTCTTATAGTCATGTGTAATACTTCCTCCTATAACATCTCAAAGACAGTCCTAGTTTCAGTGTCTGGTTGAGGCAATGATTGTTTTTCCTATTAAGTAAGTTAATGAATGTATGATGGAAAGGCGCAGGTTCCTACAAAGCAATGTAATTCATCATAACCTGTACTCAATCACTGCTTTTGTTTTTGTCTGCCAGTAAAAGTTTAAAGGTTTCCTCAGAAGCCTTAGCTGCAGGCTCTTGCCACATTCATACTTGCTGTAACTGGATAAATTAGGCAATATTATTATTCTTTATATTGTCTCCCACATAGAAAGTTTTGTAAATGTGAAGGGATGTTAGTTTTGAGTCGGAGAGTACAGGTATTGGTGTCTTTGGTTCAGATTTACTTAGCTTGCATGAATTGCATAATAAAAACCAGAGCAAAATGGCATAAAACGCATGTTAGCGGTGCAGCATACTTTAGGGACAGTGATCAACATTGGTCCACTGGGACCTCAACATTGCTTAAGGATTTCAAATTGGATTAAATAAGCATTAAAGTTAAACATTAAACAAAAAATTTGGATATTTAAGTGTGATTTCTTGTTCTGGAAAAGTCATGTAAAAATAAGTCTTAAAACTATATGGGCATTTCATAATCATCCCTTTTTTTCTAGTTATTTCAGATTTAAAATATTATTTAGGTTAGACATTATTATTAATATTATTTATTTATTTATTTTTATTTATTATTATTATTATTATTATTTTTATGGTTGTTATGCTTTTATTATCGTAATCATTCTCCACAAAATCAAACAAAGAAAGCAAAACAGGAAAAGTCAAGCAGCCTTGGAGTCAAACATGTTGAAAAACACTGCTTTAGATCTTCAGATATCAGAATAAGAATATGGCCATATATTGTTACAATTTGATATATAGGCCATGTGTAATATTGAAGCTACACTGGTAAGTATATAGATTTTATTGTCCGTTCATGTTATAAACAATAATTAGCTTTTCGATTTCTTGTGTTTTGCTTTCGGTTTAATCAACACTGTACATTTTTGAGATTTCTGAGCTCGCAGTGCACAGCTAAAAATGTTGTGGCAATTTTTTTTTCCAAGTGTTTCCTAAGCTGTTCTGTGTAGGAGGAACAGTGTCGTTTAAATTGGCTAGCAGGAAATGCCATGCTGCAGATAGGTCATCCCTACGGCCTCATTCTTCTATTTCTTACTCTGTTTATGTGTGGCTGGTCAGCAGCAGCACATACTGTTCAGATTTTAGCAAAGCCACCCTGTATGTCTGTCATTAGCATCCATTCCCTAACACTTCTACAGGCCCCTATCTCTCACTCAGACGTGAACATGAGCCACATGTATTGCTTTTCATAGTCAAATAAACATTTTATGCAATCGCTTATGTGGTATTTTAAACCTTCAAATGCACTACATTGTGCCAGCCCAGGACAGCTGTGTTTATTTTTAATTTGAAGGCACCATGCACACTTGTACTTCTTAAACCTAGAAACCCTCTTAAATACCTAAAAACCTCTTCTTCCATTTATAGCTTAAAATTTAACCCTCTCCAGCTCACAGAAGATGCTCAGTGACTTTTAGATCTGACTAAACCTCTGTTTGTCTGATCTGCTTCAAATCCCTGTGTCTCCATAGTGTGCAGGGTTCCCACACTCATGAAAAAGCTGGAATTATTAGGGAATTTCCATTTCCAGTCTTGGAAAGGTCACACGAATTAATAATATTTTATGGAATCACCTTGGAAATGTATTAAACAGCACATATTAAGACAATGAGGGATAATTTCGCTATTAAAGCGGTCACGACTTGAAGTGGAATATAAGGTGTCAGTTTGTGATTTATAGTATTTCGATCTGCATAAGTTGCTATGCTTAAAATAAGCTGAATCTAAAGCCTTGCTTATTGTCACACATGTTTATGTTGAGCTTATAAATGCAATAGCCAATTAGAAGCAATTAAATCACTGTGCTTGCATGAAGGATCAGTATCAGCTGCTAAAATGTAATTGGAGTTTAAAAAATATATCCATTAAAAATATCCATAAATTAGCAGTTTTCCATATTTTGTGAATCATGTTTTTATTTTTCCCTTTTTATTCATGCTTTTGAATTGCAATATGGGAGCTTGATCTTTCTTCCAACAACTTTTAAGCTTAAAAAGTTTGAAAAAGTGACTTATTAATATTTTAATAGTTCAAAGTTAAGTATTGTCTGAGTTGTTTTGTTGTTGGTCTGTTATTTATGCTTGTCCATATATTGTTTTGTATACATTGTTTCTTCAAACAACTAAAATTTCAGTAAAAGTCACTGTTAAACTGTAGAGTTGAATTTTGAACATCAAAAGTCGACAGAGCAAAGATCAACATCCCATATTGCAATTCACAACAATAAATAAACAGAAAGGCGCCACGGTGGCCTAGTGGGTAGCACGATCACCTCACAGCACGAAGGTTGCTGTGAGAAGGTTGCTGGTTTGAGCCTCGGCTGTGTGGAATTTGCATGTTCTCCTCGTGGTTGCGTGAGTTTCCTCTGGGGGCTCCAGTTGTTCCCCACAAGTCCAAAGACATGTGGTATACAGTAGGTGAATTGGGTAGGCTAAATTGTCCGTAGTGTATGAGTGTGAATGAGTGTGTATGGATGTTTCCCAGAGATGGGTTGCAGCTGGAAGGGCATCCGCTGTGTAAAACATATGCTGGATAAGTTGGTGGTTCATTCCGCTGAAGTGACCAAAGATTAATAAAGGGACTAAGCCGAAAAGAAAATGAATGAATGAAATAAAAAACAGAAAACACAAAATATAGAAACTTAGCAGATATCTTTTGCAGTGTAGCTAAAACATTTAATAAGGTCAGTGTTAAGCATAGGAATGAAAGTCGTAAGTAAATGTGTGCTTGGGAAATGATTGTGTCAAAATGTGTGAAAGTGATTTTTCATATCGGCTGCTCATGTTCAGACTTGTTGGCTTACTTGGCGTGCAATTAAATGCTTTGGAAGACAAGTCTATAAACTGGAGTATTTATGAATCCTGTTGGCATCTATTCCAAATGTCATTTCCATTCAATTGACTTGACTATAGCAGCATAAATAGATGAGTGTATTTAAGTCTATTATATGTATAGTCATATTTGATGTCTTTGTGTTCAATCCTCCCAACCCACATTGCTCTGAGCATGGCTGCCAGTGTTTGGTCCACAGGGACGAGGGTGATTTAGCTGGACCCAGACGTCCTATTGGGGTCTATTTATACTGCGTGTTTGTTACGAGGTACAGTCCAGTATCATGCTTTCAAGTACTCTATGTTCCACATTCTGAGTTTATTTAATTTAATTTTTCTTTTGCCCCCCTTCAGGCTAATCAAAAGCCAATGTGCCAGTACACGTTCTGCGGGTTTATTCTGCAAAACCCTGGAACATTTTTCCATGATGCTGCAAATCCAATTTTAGCTCCCCCATCTCTTTCTTCTTTCCATCTGTGCCCAAGTCGTTTAGAAGCATTTCAGTCTGATCTCTCTCAGTGACATCTTTTCATGCCGTGTGTTCCTCGTCCACCATCTAAAGCATCACAGTCACCACTGAAGCATTTCACGTCCTTGTGCTGGCTTTTCTCTTGGGCCTCTATATGACTCATGCACAGGCTTTCATCTCCAGTGAAAATACTTCATAATACTCATGCTGGTATTGTGACTAGGTGCTGAGGTCACAAATTTGGACCGGGATTTGGCTGGAATGTGTCCAGCTGACTGACTGTGAGTCATTAGCCCAGGAAATCCTGCATCTGTGTCTGTCTGTGTTTACATGCATTTTGTCAAAGTGCCTCGGCCACATCTTTGGAAATTCTTAATATTCTGGAAAGACTTTCCAGGTTAGTTATCTAAAGCAGTGGTTCACTAAAGTACCATTTTGTTTTTGAATCATTTAACAACACACTCACTATTTTTCTCAGTTTTTTTTCTTCAGGAAAACACATGCATCTTTGCATAAACAGATGACATTTTTAAGCTTTATTGCCAGAAAAAAATCACAATAGGGTATATGCAGAAGTATGTGGAAGTATTTTTAATTTTTCAGTAACCTTGCTCAAACGCTTCCAGTAAACTGTACTGTACTGTATGTTACATGTCGCAGTGCAAGGTCCGTTTTCTTTAAAAATCAGCAATCTCCACTGGCTGAGTGATATACGATATGAAGTGGGTCTCGGAATGTACAAGAAGCACTGCATTAAATTACATATTTTCACGCCATGTGTTTAAAATATGAACATTTATTCTACACCAGTATATTCAATGGAGCTTCTGCACCAGCCTGCTGATGCTGACTTGCGTGTAAATGGTGTGGTGCGTGTAAATGGCTTTTCGTCTTGTTTTACACTTGAACGACTAAACGAATGCTGAAGTCTATTTAATGGAGTATATTTTAATCACATTACAACATCGATGCTGTAAAATGAACCGTGTAAAATTGAAAATAGTCACATTAACCTTCACTGGAAGTTTATCAGTATGGCAAGAAACACTACTGTAGCTGTGCATATACTCTATAAGGGATGTGTGTGACAGTTATGCTGTGTGACTGTTATGCTTGTGTCTCATGTCTTTTGAACAATGAAATGTTGAAAGATCTTCAACTTTCACATGCAATGCAGCTGATCCCCGTCAAGACCAAAATCAGAAGAGTTCTGAGGCAGGGCAGCTGTTGCAAGCTTTTGTTTATAGTAGAAAGTTGGCATGACAACTGTTTTATTTACCATTATGTTGTGGCAAAAGAGGTGCTCATTGGCTTTATCCACATATCTATGATGTAATTTGAAGTGATTATAGCATATCTTGTTTTTAATGGGTCCATCATTACATGATGTTTATAGTATGATCACAGTGTCTCGTGTTTTTAAAAGCAAAAATAGGTTCTGTGTCAATACGTCCTTAGAGCTGAGTTATATGGCACAATGCTTAAATGTGCATTGAACCCTTACATTCAGCAGTCTAAATGTGTTTGCTGTCTTGTTACAAAAATGTGGCAAATTTCACAATATATACAATAAAGTAACGAAATATACCTGTTATGATACACAAGAGAAGACCCAAATGCGAGAGTAAAATAAAAGGATTTTAATGTTAGAATGCAATCCAACAGCTCAATAGTTCAGAGTTCGTGAATGAGGCGATGCAATAAGCCAGTGACACTTCTGGAGAAGATGATGTAATAAGCCAGAGGCAGTTCTCAAGGAGACGATGCAGTTAACAACTGCTGGAAAGTTCAGACAGCAGAGCAGGCAGTAACAGTCACAGATGAAGCTCATAGATGATCACAAGGAGAACAGTTCAGGAATCAGACAATAGCCACAGAGCATGTACACGAACGGAGCCTGGATACACAGAACACAAGTTGGAACAATGAACCGACAAAGACATGACAAAGACACTGGGTATAAGTAGCCGAGATAACAAGCCCCAGCTGCTGATGCTAACGAGCCAGCTGAGCGACTCCCTCCACGTGATCGCCCAGCTGATGAGGTAAGCACCAGACAGCCAGGCCACTAAACCCAAATATGAATTAGTTAATATATGGAATATGGGACTGTCAGTATGACATGAACGAACCACTCAAATTTGAACACCTGTCAGAAGGGGTGAGCTGACATAATTGTAGACGAAAGACCAGGTAAACAATAAATGATTATTTTCTCTTTTGTATAGCATACTAGTTATGACTTGCTTGTAGTGTGATCAACATTTAAGCTAGTTGTAGATTAGTTTTGAAGCAACTCGTAACATTTTAATGATATTTGGGCAAATTGAACTAAATTAACAAAATGACTTAAAATTATTCGTTATTAATGAACGAGGCTCAAATGTCCGAGTCAGTCCGAACTTCCCATCACTACAACGTAACAGTCTAAATTTTGTTTTTATTGGTCTGATTTATGCTAACTCCTTTTCGGTTCTGCTTTCATTTTAATTTGTCTTTATTAAATGCTATGCCTATTTTACTTCTACGGCACCTTTAAAAAGTGTTCATAAGCAACCTAATTGCTTTCCTTTTGCTTAGGATAGCTAGCATAAACAAAATGCTTAAGGCAATGTGTTAGATTTCTGCTGAAGTACATTTAAAATTATCATCATTTTATTCATTCTACATTTACTATTAATATGATTGTAGAATGTGTTGCTTTCATGCAAGAAGTAAAGCCTGCGAATGTGAAACCCTTTAGCAAATCTTGCCAAACTGAAAAAGCAATCACTTTTGAAAGGTTCTCAAAACAGTGTTATGAAACAGCGTTAAAGCTTATCTTCAGTCTGTGTAATTATGCTTGTATCTCTTCTTCCCCACTATCGCTTTGTGTGAGGTGTATGGCACACTTGGATGTTGTTACTAGATCAGTAATGGGGTCAGTCCTTATCATCACTTATTGGCAGTGGTGACAAAATTATTTCATGATGTGGTGCTCTTTGCTTAATATTAGCAACTGCCCTCTGTCCAAATAAGATCTATAAACAGGGTTTTCCTTGTTTGTTAGCAGAACATGTTCAGTGTTATTTTAAAGAGATTAAAAAGTCACACAGAAAAGTCCTAAGACTACACAGCAAAAACATCAGTGTACATTTAACTCAATTTGAGTTTAACTTAACACTCCTTAGGTGTACATATGACTCCCTCCATTTTGGAGTTAAAATAACACTTTCTAAAGTGTGAAATTTGTACATTACTCACAGAGTTCATTTTAACACAGTAAGAGTTTATTCTTACATCGAACTGGAGTGTGTGTGTTACCCTTCAAAGTGTTGATATTTTATCTATATTAACAATTTGTGTATGACGATAACGTTTCCAAGGTATACCGCAGTCTGGAAAAGTCAAGGTTTTAAAACCGCCAAAATGATTTGTAATACCGTTCCTAAAGTATGTGTAAGATTTTTTATTTACATTTTTTATTTTTGTTTTTTAGGACAACAGTGTCTTCAGCAGAAAAAAATATCCAAAGATGCCATTTTAAATTGTAAAGAAAACTGTGTTTTTGAAACTAATGAAGACAGCAGAAGTCAATAATGCACTTGAATTATTTATCCTGACGTGTTTTCTGCTCAAAAATATATTAAATCTTTTTAAAAATATATATATATTGTTTTCAAAGGAGAATTTTTTTTTTGTTTTTTACCCGAACATTTAAAAAGAATATATTATAGAGCAGTAAACACAATACCGTGATACAGTGAAACCATGATATTTTTATCCAAGGTTATCGTACCGTCAGAATCTTATACCGGCCCATGCCTAATGACAGATAACAGTGATCAAATATGTTGAAAATAGTTTTAATTTATTAAATGTTCATTAATCTTTTCAGACATTATTTCAATACATTCAACTCTTTGCGTTTTAAAATATAAGTAAAACATACTGGTTTAATCACTGTCTCACAGAACCGGTTCGGTTAAAAAAAAACTGAACTTCCCACATATAGTGGGAAATACAATTAAACTAATTTGCATATTGGATTAAAAGTTTAACACTGAAAAAACCTCTTAAATATACGCTCTTTCACACTTGTGGATTAAAATGTACTCCGGTTTTAACACTTAACAACACCAAAAAAATCACACTGTATATTTAACACTGGAATTTTTGCTGTGTAGCCCTCCATATACTGTATGTTAGTTACTGGTTACACCTACTTCTTGTGCGTTTTTATGTCTGTTCAGACACAGCATTGATTTGAAGTCGTTAGTTGGTGTGTTGCGCTTATACCTCATCCAGTGGATTTATAGGCATGCATGTTGTTAGTCTAAATAAGAGGCCAAGATCCCAAGTGCAAAAAGTGGGTTTTGAAGTCACAGAAAGCTTTGCGTGATAAAGATCTGTTCATGTGAACTTAAGTGGACACAGACACCCAACAACAGCACAGCTCTCTGGCTGCTGGACAAAGATATCAAATACTTTTAATGGTGCTCTAAGCTTAGCACACGTTGTTTTTAATGTGACCGAGGAATAAGTTGAGAAAGAGGCTATCATTTAACATGCTGTTCACAAGTAATCACAGTATTGTTTAGTGAGTGTTATGGTTAACTGCTTAAATCTACACCGTAAAATGAGTAGTGTCAATTTAACACTTAAAAGTGTTGCTTTTAAAACTACTGAAGCTCATTTAAGGTCCCAAGTGTTAAAAATACACCGTGTGTAGTGTTACATTTGCAGTGTATTATTGGCACTCTAAAGCGCTGAATGAATATATTGACAGTGTAGAATGTTACACTTACTATAGTTATCAAAGTTTTACACTTAGAGGGCATTTAACACATTTAAGTGTTGTTACAGTATTATTCTTTAAGTGTCATCAGGAAAGTACTCCTATCAGTGTAACATTCATTTATACACTGATCTGTGGTGTATATCGCAATCTTTTGCACTTGTAGTGTTAAAGGAAAATCACAACACATTGAACGTTGTAACCACACTGCCAACATGCCGTCGTTAACACTTTATATTGTCAATTCCACATTTTTTACACACAGCAAAAATTCCAGTGTTAAATATACAGTGTTTTTTTTTTTTTGTTTTTTTTGGTGTTGTTCAGTTTTAAAACCAGAGTACATTTTAATCCACGAGTGTTAAAGAGCATATATGTAAGAGGTTTCTTTTTTGTGTTAAAATTTTAAACCAATATGCCGTGTATTTCCCACTAGTGATGGGAGGTCCAGTTTTTTTACTTGGACTGGGTCTTTTGGACAAACGGTGATCAAACCTGTATGTTTTACTAAGACTTGAAACATGTCTTGTTGAATTTTAAATTCAAAGAGTTGAATGTACTGAAATTATTTCTGAAAACCTTAATGAACAATTAATAAATTAAAGCTATTTTCAACATATTTGATCACTGTTCTGTCAGACACACCAATTGATAATATAGAAAAAAGGTAATATATTAACACTTTGAAGGGTAACGCGCACACACTCCAGTTCGATGTAAGAATAAACTCTTTACTGTGTTAAAATGAACTCTGGGAGTAATGTATGAATTTCACACTTTAGAAAGTGTTATTTTAACTCTTAAATGGAGGGAGTCATATGTACACCCAAAGAGTGTTAAGTTAAACTCAAATTAAGTTAAATGTACACTGATTTTTTTGCTGTGCACTGTTGATTTTACTGTGTAGAAACATATTATTTTTGCCCTGTGAGTTTAGATTGTCCCTTTGCAAATGTCTATCATTAATAAAAGCATATATTTGTGTTGTGTGTGTGTGTGTGTGTGTGTGTGTGTGTGTGTGTGTGTGTGCGTGTGCGTGTGCGCATGATTGTGTCATTTACCGTTAGTGATGTCTTGAACATGGTCTTCTAGATTCTGGGAATAATTTAGATTACTCTTTTTGGCAGCAAACACTATGCGTTCTTTCTGTTGATGCCAATCAGAAAAAGTTTTTTTCCCCCCCTTTTAAGGCTGTACAGGATCTGTCTTTAAATGTACTTCAATCAGGTAACCAAAAGCAGAATAAGTCCTATTAAATGTCTAACCTTCGACCTTTTGTTGTGGCACTGCTAAAAGGGATTACAGTTCTCAGCTCACAGGCTCATTAAAGTCTCCACAGGAAATCTGTACCTCTGTCATATTAGTGACTGTGCCAGTGTGCAACCCTTATGTTCAAATAGTCATGGAGCAGTGGGAGTTTAATTACTTTGCATGTCAAAATGCAACCCTAACTGCATGTAAGCATGTTTTATGCTGTCTGATTCTAATTTAAGTTCTTTCAGTTGTTTTTCTCTGCTTAGTACTTAGTCCCCAATGTAATTATGGACATTCAGACATCCTTTTCATTATTTATTTATTTTTTATTTTTTTGCTAAATTTATTTGTTTTCATTTAAGTGTATTTTAAGGTTCTCAATTTCAATTTGTGCCATTTGAAGTGTAATAGAGACGCAGCTACTTTAAGGGCATATATTTGACATTGGGACATACATCGCTAGAGTTGCATTGATCAGCACAATTTCTGTTTCGAGCTTTTTAAAAAAACATGAATAAAGTACTTAATAATATGAAATAAACACTTAATAATGCAAATAACAATCCCGTCCCATGCTGGAAAAGTCAATTTAAAAGATTTTACTGCAGTCGGGCAGTCGTTTAATCCCGATGGAATTTTTTTTCTCATAATTATGGAGGCCAAAATTGAAACTGAATTTCGATTAATTGCACAGCCTTGGTTAATAGCATTACAGTGAACTCGTAGGTTAATAAGGGTTGATGGAGTATTGATTTTATTTTAAGTCGATTGGTGGGGACACGTCACCTCCGTGTATGCCAATTCTATGCTGTTGAGCTACTGGCTGTTGTTAAAGTCAGAAAAGAAAACAAAGATATGGAACAAGAACAACAAAGAACTTCCTAAGATTGCAAAAAAAATGTATGTATATGAAAGGATTAACTTTTTTGAGAGAAAAGCTGCAGACACAGGATAAGGTTGGCTCTTTCTTGTACTGTACATGTGTTGAGTGCCTGTGTGTCCTTGCATGCTATCAAATAGTGTATACTTTAAAAGTCTGCATGTTCAACTTTGGGCCTAACCTTTGACCTGCCCTAAGGTGGGAGCTTTAATCAGATGTCCAGGTTTAGTTTACAGCTTCGGTCATGTTTAAAAATGACCTTCACAAAAACCTACAGTGAATATTTAGGATGTTTGTGCCTGTTGCTTTAAATAATATCCTGTTTGAATGCCTACATCACTTTCTATTCTTACCTACTTATGGAAGAGAGCAGAATAAAGAACCACTCTTCACAGCACAGCATATCAGCTTTCAGATGAACAGGCCCTGAGAAAACACATAAATGGGGGTTAACTGAGGCGCAAGTTTATTTCCATAGTCTTGCCAGACTGACACTGAGAACAACACTGATGTGTTTGGCAAAAAGAGCTGAAGCAGTTAACTTCATTCAGCAGCAACCTGTAGAGAGTACTTGTTAAGCTACAATGAGATGTTTGAGGTTGATCTGTTCGTTTGTGCGCTATCAAACTAGCAATAGCGTAATCTGAATTTAAATGGTAACTGCTGTTGGAAAATTAGAATGCCAGCTGGGGGAACTAAATTAACTCCTACTGTACTTCAGGGAAGGTTCTAATAAAACACAGTATGGCACTACATTTAGATGCACAATAAAGGTGTGTGCTGTAAGGGCACAACTAGGCATGGGCCAGTTTCTGGAATCAAGATTCTGATGATATGTTAACCTTGGATAAAAATATATTACAGTTTCATATTGTTTGATAACAGCCAAAAAGCTGTTGTTATTGTACTGGACAAATGTTAATCCTCCAACTGCTTAACTATGGCTTGAAGAGTTGAAATCTACTCTGCACTTGGAAAGAACCAGATATCTTTTTAAAAGGACAATTTCAGAAGATTTGGGGCCCGTTCTTACAGTATGTCACTTCATGGGAAATTATTTTCCCCAAAGCAATATACTGTAACTAAAGAGTTGTTTTGATAATCACTGTATTGTGTACTTATGGGATTGGGTTGTTTGTTTTTGTTTTGTTTTGTTTTTTTGTTTTGTTTTATATGTTTGTATACTAAAAGGAGAAATTATGGTGGTTTTAAAACCTTGACTTTTCCAAACCACGATATACATTGAAAACGTTTTTTGTCCCATGTCATGCGAAACACCAGCACAACTGGTTGAAGACATACGCATTCAGGTGGTATTTAGTCCATTAGTCCATCCATAAAAATTGGGTTTTAGAATGAAAACCATCTTCATGCAGACTATAATTTTTATAGCGTTACAGATAAATGATTTTTGTTCACACTATACAGCTTAAAATGCATAATACATGACCATTCACACCCACTGTGCATGTACATATTTTATCGGCATCTGTTCTTGCAATCTACTGCTTGTGTTATGATTGTTTGAGAGTGGCTTGACGAGTCATGGAAAGATACGCAGATCGCTATGTCTCAGTCTGATTATATACTGAAAAGGAACACCAGCATTTCTAAACTGAATGGGGTTTTAGCAATTTCAAAATGCATGTTTTTGAGGGTTCAAAGCGCCAGAGTAGTGTGGACGCCAGTCGTAACCATTTTAAATTGACGCTTTCATTTAAGAATAAACTCAGAAAGATAAAGAGATGATTCATCCGATATAAAAAATTATTCACAATTTACTTGCCCCTTGTTCCAAACTTGTTTATTTCTTTTGTTTAACACAAAAGAAGATATTTTAAAGAAAACTGGAAACATGTTACCATTGACTTCCATAGTATTTGTTTTTCCTAGTATGGATGTGAATCATTACTGGTTGCCAGATTTATTCAAAATATCTTTTGTGTTCAGCTAAAGAAAGAAACTCAAAAAGGTTTGGAACCACTTGAAGGTGAGTGAAGAGTGAGCAATTTTTCATTTTTGGCTGAATTATCTCTTTAATAATAACACCACTTATCTGTTTTCTTTTTTTTTTGTCATTGTTCTTTTGTAAAAAGCCTCAATGTAACACTGTCATAAATAATTTAAATAATTTGTCCTCCTTTTGCTGTTTCAATCGCATTACTTGTGTGCTTAAGTTCCATGTATGTGTTTGAACAAAAATGTACGGTAAAATTGTGAAATATTACAATTAAAATGTGACATGATGCTAAATATGTTGATGCAACCAAATCATGATGCATTATATATGGATTTGTTTTATGAGAATTTCTGAAAAACTGCTTTTATGAAAGCTATAATATGCAGCTTTAGCAATTTCAGTTTCATGTTGACTGACAGTGTGATTGTTGACCTGTTACTGCCATTGTCTTTGCAAATATCTATGGAGCTGTGTGTTTTCAGACCGTTGTGCTGTCTGTTACTCTCTTCCCATGTGTCAGCCTTCCCACATTTCCGTTTCCTGCCCATAATGTCTTCCTGTGCTGGAGCCTTCATACAAAAGACTTGACTCCCTGTGTACCCATTTTCAGGACTGAATACAGCCTATCTGAAGAAATTCAACTCATAGTGTTAATCTCAATGTTTTTACTCTGAAAAGTTGTAGAAGATGATGTTTTCCTAAAATGGGTTGTGTTAAATGGCTATTGTCCTGGTTTGTTGGGCAGTATAGGCATACTTTTATTTATTTATTGGATTCATTTTGCTCAAAGCTTTAAAAGAAAAAAACTACCTTGGAAAAAGTGTAGATGACTTCTTGAACTGGACCAGTGAATGCAGGAGATCATTCATTCATTAATTTTTCTTTGGCTTAGTCTTTTTATTAATCACACACACACACACACACACACACACACACACACACACACATACACTATGGACAATTTAGCTTGCGCAATTCACCAATACCACATATCTTTGGACTTGTGAGGTAAACCGAAGCACCTGGAGGAAACCTACACGAACAAGGGCAGGAACATGCAAACTCCACACAGAATGCACACTGACCCAGCTGAGGCTCGAATCAGCAACCTTCTTGCTGTGAGGTGATCTTGCTACCCACTGTGCCACCGTGCAGAAGATCGATTCCATGCAAATGTCAACCTTACCATGGAAAAAAAATCAGTTTTCACCAAAATAGTGAAACCAGTTCAGTTTTTTTTGTCTAAGCTTTTATTTTAAACAGTCACACAAGTGCCATTTTCACATCTGTCACATCCACAATGGAGAGATGTCACATACAAAATGATGCTTTTTCCTCATAAATGCGAAAATGTAAATTTAAATAAATTTCATTATTTAAATTTCATTACATCTGATAGGTTGTGCAGTCAAAAACAGGTATCCTGTACACTGTAAACTTACAAACCTTTTTGGACTCACCCATGGCGCATGTTTATTTTCATCATTTAAGATATAAAATATGTTTACGGACTGATATTTTGTTCTTAACCCACAACTCTGTGGTTAGTTGTGTTGGAAAATACAAACCGATGTTTTAATGTACTGTTAACGTAATACTTTCTTACTTTCACATATGAATTGATGATTTAAATTTTTCCAGCAAATGTCACATCCATAATGCCGTAATTGCTCAAAAACAGAGTGAGAGGTCATGTGGGAATAATCTCATTTTGAGGGTGATATAAAGAATGTGCCAAGTCACAGTTCCTCTCAAGGATTCTGTGTCCTCTGTCATATTTGCTTTTGTCACTAACTTACCACAGATGAACCTGCAATGATCCATTTCTTCAAATAGAACCATCTTTATAAATTACTCAACCATTTCTCAGTCTTAAATAAACTTTTTTTTAAGGTGTTTGTTATCAAAATGCTAGAAGTAAAGTTCCAACGAATTTTTTTGGGGCTTCCCGCAGTGACGTCTTATAATGTGGTCTAATTGGTTAAACAATAACTGTTGTTGTATGACTGGGCATTCCATTGTATGAGGTTATATGAGGTCGCGAAAAGCAGGAGCACCAAAAATACAGTGCCTGGCTTAGATTAATGAGTACACCCCTTACAGATCTGTCTTTTAGATGAATACTTTCTATGCAGTAGATATGTCTATATTCATTTAAATTTGTCCGTAGCAAAGCTCACACTAGAACAAATCTAGCAAAATAATTTAGGATCGTAGTGCAAAAGTTAGTAAATATAGGGATAAATATTAAATCATATTTTAATAAAGATGATAAATAAAGAGAACCTAAAAATTATTTATGACCTCATTTGAATTTAAAGGTATTATCTTTCCATTCATAAAGATGTTAGGTGACCACATTCTTCTTTTAATGAATGTTTTAATTGTTTAAATGAATCGAAATGTGTTGTCTGTAGTATTCACTAAAAAATTATTTTTCAAAGGGGGTGTACTTATTTATGCTGTGCACTGTAGGTAACAAATATGTCTGTCAGTTTGTTTGATGGTCTGCTGAATATGCCTGTGGTCAAATTTATTTCCTATTCCATTCAGAATTTTATTTTTTCTATTTTTGTTTAATTGCGTTCCTGGCATCTTCCTTAAGTCATTTTTGTTTTGTTTTGTATGTTTTGGAACAAACGTCAACCAGGCAGGAACAATGCCTGTTAAAAGATTAAAAATTATTGTTCACTTTAAGCTTAATTATTTTACAGTATTCTAGAAAATTAGTTGCTGAATGTGCATTGACCGTAATCTAGAATAAAGTATAGACTGCAAGAATGTGTAGTCTCTTTAAATAATATGTTTGTAACAGAAAATGACAAGCTTTTTGGACATTTACATCTTAGATAAAATCACAGTGAAATACCTACACACTACAGCCTATTTTAGTTTATTCAATTCACCTGCATGTCTTTGGACTATGGGGGAAGCTGGAGCAACCAGAGGAACCTCACGCAGACACGAGGAGTAAATATGCAGAGAGATCTCCAAGTCCAGCTGAGACTTAAACCAGCAATATTCTTGCTGTGAGGCAATTGTGTACTAACTACATAGCCACTGTGATAAAATCAAGTAGCTGAAAATTTTAGATGACGTGTGTGTCTTGCGTTTGGAATATTTATGCGTTTGCTTTTGTTTTTTCCTTTGTTTTCTCTTACTCTGCGAACCTACTGTAGCATTCGGTGTCAGTGATGTACAGTTTTAGACTGGGAAGACTGGTTTATGGAACCACATTCGCTGACAGTGAAATTCTTGGCTGATCTATTAGCCTGTATAATAAGAGGTTGAAAATAAAACGAAATATGCTTGCATGCAAAGAATGTGCAAAGTATATGGTATATTTTTTTAGGTGAGGGAATATTGTTAAGTGTGTGTGTGTTAGACAAATCTCTATAGAAAATCATGCTTCTCTCTCTCTCTCTCTCATGCAGTATGCGAGTGTTTAGTTTGTGCAAGCAGATATGTTTTGGACCATCTGTAATAGTACATTTTTTTAACACTGGCATATATATGTGTGTGTGACATTATCAGTAATAGGCAGCTGTATGTGGTGGTGGACCACAACGTCATTCTCCATGCTCTCAGAGACTTTACCAGGGAGTTAAGATGCCTGGCTGAACACAAAAATGCACACACACACTCATTCTGTCTGTATGTACCCCTTTATTTGGCAATGTCTATATTTTTTCACTTTCTCCCCTTGGCATACTTGAGTGTACACACACACACACACGTACTGTAAATACACATACACATGGACAGTAACTACAACAGAACACATCATAGTGACAGACTTTTGGTCTTTTTCGTTGTCAAAGCAGATCACCAAAACAAAACATCATTAGAAACCTATGCTTTTGCTGAAAGCCAGAAGCTCGTCATCTGACGTGCTTCATTGACGTTATGTCACCATATCCAGTGGCCAGTAAATTTTGATCCTCATGAGGCATTAACATGGGCACAAACTGTACAAATATTCATTGTTCATGATCTGTCTGGGTTTGTGAATCTAGATGACCTCAGGGTTCGCTAAAAACTACTGTTTATGCCAGGGTTTACCAGATATCGTGGGAAATACATGTGCTAAGGAAGTTATAAATTTGACGCTGATTTCAACAAAATCAGCCATTTAATACCTTTAATGTGTCCAAGACTCTGTTTGTTTGCTGAGTCTTGACTCTTTTGAACCAATAGTTGTTATAGTTGTGCGGCATTGGTTGACACTCAAACACTTGTTTACAAATGATGCTGTTCCCAGGATTTGAGGAGTGACTGTTTATTAAGCATGTCTGCAAATATTCTAAATAAATAATTGACGTAGATGATGAATAAACTACAAAAATATACATTACAAGGGCTGCTTTTTGCATGCTAACATGTTACCTAGATTTAAAGCAAGTCACTTCAGTAGATAGGTTTTAGTAAATGCGGTTTTTGGACAAACAAGTTGAGTTCTTAAACTTACAGGATGTTTTTATAGTACGTTCACCTTTTATATGTCAAAGATTTCATGACCCCTTTAAATGGGTGTTTGTTATCGGATGTTTGAAATAGCTTCTAGTATAAACTGTGTTTGTGAAGCTTCACAGAACTAAAATTAATTTTATGCAAGCTGATATGTGTCATGAAGGAAAATCAGGATTCCCCATGAAGCAGATTGAATGTGGAAAGCACATTCTGTGATTTATTTCTTCATTTTTATTGACAGTTTTAATTAAAATACTTTTGCTTCACATATGAATAACAATAGTGTAAATGTCTTTTAGTAGTGTAAATGTTTACCAAGGAAATAAAACAGTTTGAAAGCAAAAGTTCAAGGGGATTTAATGGTTTTCATTGAATGTCTTTTTTTGGGTCATGATGACTAACTTTTCATTCCAGTGTTTTATAAAGCCATTTATATGACTGGAATGACTGTTTATAGGCAGGCATTTCCTCTAAAAAAAAAATCCTCAATGTTAAGCTACTGAGATAAATCCTAAGATCTCATCCTTAGTGGTGCATCGGTAGTTTTTTTTCTCACACCACACTTGTACCTGTAAGATAGAAGCTATATCTGCGTGAGTAAGTGAGTTGTGGACACTGAATCACAGACGGTGACACCTCGGGCATACTGGAAACTTTAAACTCTATGTCAGTAGGTCAATTGCGTAACTTTAATTGCTCATCTTGATGAGGTGTATATGTATCTACTGTAAGTGCTTCAGGAATGTGTCACTGCAATAATAAAACTTTGGCCTAATTGTTTGACTTGATGAATAACCAGATGTTTTTGTGTGTGTGTGTGTCGCTTTCTCTGTCTTATAGAAAAGTTGTATAACTCCCATGGCCCTGAGCTTCGACGGTCCTTGTTTTCTTTAAAGCAGCTCTTCCAGGTAAGATTTTGAAACCCAAACAACATGTTTTTAAGAGAGAAAACAAAAGTGGTATACGAGTAAGCTGGAATAGGCTTATGACATGTACAGATAAGGAGTAATAAAAAAAGAGGAGTAGCCTATACAGATGAACAAAGTCTTTTATGTTCACCACTGCTATATTAATTTGCTTTAAAAGATGTCTTTATTGTCATATTGATGGAGTTACTGCACACTTGTTGAATAAATGTGAAATATAAAATGTATACAAAGTTCTGTCATGAAACTCTGTGCATGCAGGCTGATCGGTCACCTAATCTGCTGCTACATCATTAATTATATGTTGCAGGAGATTGGTTGCTGTCCTCTCTATGGCCAATGAGCTTTCTCCTCAACATTTTAAATGCTCAGTGTTGCTCCATGCTGTAATGTTGCAGCTTGTATTTCGGTTACCATTTTCCACCACAGCTCCACTGTTTAGATCTGCTACAGGTCTGCTACTTTAGATCTGCTATGGTTACATATTATATTTGTAGCAGCAGTGTGTTAAATTCTCAGATCGCATGTCTGTGGATATACTGGCAGTAGCAAGTCTTGGTCGTTCTGTCGCCCAAGACCAAACACATTGCCAGTTGTGCACATTATCAAATCATTATTTTGTTTTCTATCGCGCAGGATGATAAGGATTTGGTTCCCGAATTTGTGATATCGGAGGGTCTGACTTGTTTCATTAAAGTGGGTGCTGAAGCAGATCATAACTACCAAAACTACATCCTCAGAGGTTTGTTTTCTATGCAGTGCATTTATTAAAGCAGTGGTTCTCAAACTGTGGTATGCGTACCCCTAGTGGTACACAAGCTTCCTTCTAGTGGTACGTGGAGGAATCTCTGAATAATTAAAGTTAAAAAAATCCACATACTTTTAACTCTTTGACGCATACAATAACATCGATGTGATCAGTAAATTGATTTTAATAGGCTAAACCTTTTATTTAAGTGGCTGACAATATTGAATATTCTTAATTAGAAGAATTAATCTGCCTTGTTTTTGAGTGCTGTAGCTGCTTAATTAAGCCTACTATGCTACTGTTCTTCAATACCAGTTATTATGGTGGTACTTGGAGAGACACGTTTTTTCTGAGGTGGTACTTGGAGAAAAAAGCTTGAGAACCACTGTATTAAAGCATATACAACACTGCTTAAAATACTTAATTCAGGTCTAAGTACAGATGTTAGCAGAGTTATTAATGGTTCTGCCACTAATCATTAACTTGACATGACTTTACATAAGGATGCATGTATCAAGGTCAGAAATTATCTGGGCTTGGGGCAGAATGCCAACAATATTATAAAAGATCCATGTTGAAAACCCATGTTGATTAAAACTAAACTTCTACAATCCAATTAATCAAATAAATGAAATAAATGAAGTGTCGTTTTTGCCATTACATGTAAATTTGTGCACATTGGCTAGAATTCTTCATTTTTCAAAGAAAAGTATTGCAATCACACACATTTCTGTTGAGCTTATAATGCAATAGCCAGAGGCGATTAGATCAGTCACAGCTGAAAACACCAGAGTTGTTGTCCACAATTACTCTGTGCTCTCACTTGGCGAATTCTGTGTATTCTCTTATTCATCCAGTGTACATTTGACATTTTAGTTTCATATTTTTCCTTGCACTAGGCTAACATCATTGATCAATATGTTTCTTTCTGTGTAGCCAGATTATTACATGTCTTTTTCCAAGAACACACACAAATTCATATTTATATGCAATTTTTTAATCAAGATTAAGAATCATTCTAACAGTATCAGGAACAATAACACAAAGTAATTATTCTTTGTTCGCAATATTATACCTTTTTTACTGGTATTGATCGCAATGATGTCTGGTTGACTTAAAGTAATTGTTTTAAATTAAGTATTTGACACAACAGACAACACAAGCTACCATTAAAAAGGTAGCTATTAAACATGCCCTTATGAAGGTTAAAACTATCTATAATCCTCAGATCTATTAAAAAAAGTTATTTTCTGACCCTTATGTGTGTGTATCACAGTCTAGAGTTTCAAAAGCAGTCTATTGCAGGATCATATGATATATTTATAATGCACGTGCGCCACATATCTTTTATACAGACTTCAAACAGCACAAAGGACATTTTTGGCTAAGTAGACCGTCAGTTACAGGAAGTTTATGTTGGCTGGAATTAGACCAGCAAACAGGAAAGCTTTAGGACGAATCAGTAGATCCTTAAGGGCATGCCGGCGCTGTATGGTAAACTCTGCTGTCCTGTTCCCAGCTCTCAGTCAGATCATGCTGTTTGTGGACGGCATGAACGGTGTTGTGAACCACAACGAGACTGTACAATGGCTGTACACGCTGTGCGGCAGCCTGGTGAGTGATGGCAACACAAACACAAAGACCACAGACACTGACCACAGTACAGTATTACTTACATTGGGGTTGAGTTTCACCAGTGCCTGTGTGTATTAAAGCAGACTCACTACTTAATGCTTCAATATGTCGGCACAATTAATAATTAATAGCTTAATGTAAAGAAGTTGATGTGATAATCTTTTCATTCTTGATGGATTTATGGTTTACGTTTACCTTCGCTCATCGAGCAGATGCTAAATATTTCACAATAATTGATATATTTTTATGTATGTCGTTATTTAATGTATTTTTCTAGCCATACAGAATGATAATTCCAGAATTGATGGAGTGTTCCCTTTGGTGTACACCATAAAGGAATGTACAGCACAGTCAGTATTCATAAAAGCCATGCATTCATTCATTCATTCATTCATTCATTCATTTTCCTTCGGCTTAGTCCCTTTATTAATCTGGGGTCGAGTTTGGGTTAGGGTTAGAGTAAGAGTTTGGGTTAGGGTTAGAATAAGGGTTTGGGTTAGGGTTAGAGTAACGGTTTGGGTTAGGTTTTGGGTTGGGGTTAGGTACCCTAAGCTGTAGGTGTGGATCTGTACAAGAATCAAGGTTTTTGATCTTCAATCTTCATCTTGAGCTCTGTGTGTAAAGATTAAAGTGAAATATTGTACTGTTGTATGAGAATGGTTTGTAGAAACATAGTTTTTTGATGGTTACACAACAGCGCTAACCAGTTTGTAATAGTTACAAGTTTAAACCATGTTTGTGCTGTAGTTTAATGTGAATCTGTTTTGTAAGCTTTTACAGTAACGGATTTAGTCATCCTGATCATCAGATTGATGTCATATCCCTCTGTGTAATATCAAAGAGGAAGTGAAAATAAGACGATGAACAGTCCATTCAAGTAACTCAAAAAATAAAAGCTTCCGCCAGACTAGCCTTATTTACAACAAACACAAAATACTTGGCCTATTTAAACCATTTGTTTATGTTCTAAAGGTATATTTTTGTCATCACACGCTGTTACAGTATGTGGAGTGCTTGATTGATTGCAATAAAAGGTTTATTACTGAGACTTACTGAGTGAAGTTTGATACTGCCATCTTCTGTATGAGGGCTGTAAGTGCTGACTGTTTATGATCTGATTTCTTCATTGTGTTTCTTCAGTCTCGGCTTGTTGTGAAGACTGCCCTGAAGCTGCTGATAGTGTTTGTTGAATACACAGAGTCCAATAGTCCACTGCTTATTCAGGCCGTCAACATTGTGGACGGGAAGAGAGGTGAAACACACATTTAAGCCTTCTCTCATAATACTCCAAGTACAGTTTATTTTTTCAGTGTTTCATCCAGAATGCTGCAGATTTTCATCTCACCTGCTAATATTTTCTCAGGCCCATTTTAATAAGCATTGCATTTCAATTGGTGGCTCACAAAATCATTACAGGGATAGTTCACCTAAAACTTAAAATTGACCACTTACTACTGCTCTTGTAGTTTCTTTCTTCTGCTTAACTGAAAAAAAAGATCATTTGAAAAATTTTGACAACTGGTAGTCAGTTGCTTCCATAGTATATGTTCCGACTATGGAAGCAGATGTTTACAGATTACCAAGTTCTTTGAAAAAAAAGAGTTTGTTTTTGTTTGTTTGTTTGTTTATTTTTTAAGTAAAGAAAGCTTTAATTTAATCTGATATTGTATATACATCTGCAGAAAAATGCACTTTCTTTACATTCTTTACTTGTTTGATTTTTTTTTTATTATTATTATTTATTTATTTTATATATAAATATACAGACATCCTTGTCTGTTAACCAGCTAGTTAATGTTACCATTGCAACATGTTTAGGTCAGCACAATGTTTTAATCAATAAAAGAAAAATGTTTTTGTTTGTTAGACCTAAAATGAAATGGGAGATGCAGCAAATGTAGGAATAAATCATTTCTAATCAGCTTAATTCTGTCCAATGTTTAAGAACTAATATCAGTATTTTAATAAATGCTACAGTGGGCGTGAGTGCTTTTTAGAGAGCTCACATGTATTTTTTCTCTTTCAGGTGTGAAGCCTTGGACGATACTTATAGACATTCTGTCTGCAAAGAATGGATCGGACACAGAGTTGCTCATCTACACCATGACCCTCATTAACAAAGTATTTTACCACTATATACATACATAAACTGTATAGTGATCTACAAGCCTCTCAGTGCCCTTGATGGGATTTTTCCTCTGTCCTCTCAGACTCTGGCGGCGCTTCCCGATCAGGACTCATTTTATGATGTGACAGACTGTTTGGAGCAGCTAGAAATGGAAAGCATCATCCAGAAACACATGACCAGCAGCGGCACTGAGGGTGACCTTAAACAGCAGTTCACTATTTATGAGGTAAACTCCAAATACAACTCAGCCACACAAGATGGTGGCTGCCAACTTTTCTTGGACATGTACACCAGCATTTAAAGTTCTCTTGGAATGCATTTTCATACTTTAAATGAGCTGTTCAGTGTGTTCAAAAATGGTCCAGTATTTATAAAAATTATACAGTTTATTTCTTAATTTCGCTTCCCCTGAAAAATAACAATAATAATAACGTGAAACATTTTGTACTTTTCTAAAACTACAATTCACATTTTAAACTAGGCAGATACTTTTGAGTTCTTGAAATCTGCAGTGTGATTTTACAGTAGAGTAATTTTAGTGTATATATTAACAACATTTAGACTCTATGACCCCTTTAAAAATGTTGAAATTGTTAAAAAATATTTTCTTCATTTATAACAAAGGTAACAAAAGTTTTAATAAGCATTTTTCTTTTCACATTTCTTATCAAACGAGAATGAACAATTTTCCTATTAATAATAATATTCCTATAATTTCTTTATTATTATTATAGTAAATGTACTCTTTCAAATACATTTTTGATCAGCAGTGCAACTCAAAAATATTGTATAATTTCCTTTGCATATATTATTGCAGAAAGCCCTCAAGTATGAAGATGGTGAGATGGATGAAGGGGCACCAAATGTGCGTAAAGACAGAAGGAAACTGACACCCAGTGAACAGGAGGGCAGGAAGAGTCGGCGATTGTCTTCTCACAATCTTACAGATAGCTCCTTTCGACCAGCCTCCCCAACTGTTTCAGTCTCTTCTAACAGTCCCACCTCACCAGGTATCTTCAATGTACTCTCATTAACTTTCCCTCCTTCTACTTTGGCTGTCCACTGTAAGTGTTTGGCTTGTTCCAAACATCCTACACCTGCACATCATGCAGTACGTTTACATGGACTCAAATATTCTGATATTAATACGATTAAGAATTGTCCATGCAAACAGACATTTCGATGTAGCCATATTTAAAATAAACACAAATTATAAGAGTTTTTTAATTGCATTGCTGAGGTGCAGCGTTTCATAAACTTTTGCAAAGCTTAATCACACTATTGTCATGACACAAGTAGGACTTTTTGTTGTATATTATGACCAAATACAGACACACATTGCTTAACAGTTTGATGGCAAACAAAAGAGCATTATGTTTTTTGAGGAGGAATTTCTATTCAGTGTGTTTTTTTTTTTTTTTTTTGTGAACAAATGCTAGACAAAAATAATTTTCTGCTCTTGAAACTTTTGTAAATTGTATTTATATTGTAGCATACTGAAGACAAACTGTATGTCGATACAGCACATGAAGTTCATGATGGAGGTCTTGATGGTGTCAAATGGAGACGTAATGCTGTGTGCCATTTAATTGATCTTTTTTACGATAACATATAAAACTTGATCAGGTATATTCTATAAGCAACTCCTATAAACACGCCTTAATCTTAATATTCTCTTGTTCTGTATCATGTAAATAATTAGATTTCCGCTGTCCATGTAAACATAGCCATAGTTTCAGATCCCCTTCATCAACAGATATACTGTATCACTCGCTCTTAACTTGTATTGTTGTGTTTCAGACGTGACACGCACAGGCTCTCCTCAGCTGTCAGACTCCTCGTGTTCTCCTGCTCCTGGCAGTCCTGTGTTGACCAGTCCCTCCTCAACCACCTCCGGCTCCCAAACTCCACCTCTAGCTCTGGTGACTAATGGAGCAGAGTCTGCTGCCGCCCCTCAGCAAGAACACAACCTGTGAGTATTAACAGTGTTAAATAAATAATAAAAATGGAGCAAAATCAGTCAAAATGAATTAAAGATTAAATAAATAACCAACATTTTTTTTTCAAAGAATTCACTTGACCTAATGTATTCATTTATAATGCAATGCAATATTTGTCCACCTTGTGGCAGTATAGCCTAAGAAAATCTATAAAATAAGGACGTTTCAAAAATATTTAATTGAATAATTATTATAAATAACTTCTTTTTACACACACCCACAGCACTGTTATTATAGTCTTGATTATATACATTTATATGTTATTTGGCTTTTATTTAATCTAGTGTTTACATTTTATTTCATAATACAGTACATAATAGTCTATAATTAACAGTAACAACATTGACAGACAAAAAACAATCACACACACCTTGTAATTTGACTGACAGTAGAGAATTTTACTGACCAAACCAAACATTCCTTCTAGATTTGTTTAGGCTTTGGGCTTGTATGTGTGTTTCTCCTGTGTGGGCGAGGGTGTGATGAGGTAAACACACAGTCCTGCTCTTTGCTGTATGCTTGTTTCATGCACACATAAAGCTGTTGCCCACAGACTACCTCTAGAGTCTTTTTTTTTTTTTAATGTATTTTTTCATATTCATGAGTTGTTCATAATGATGAATATCACCTTCCTATTTCAACTACTGTTTCAAGCTTCACTATCAATCTGCTAGAAGTAGAATGCGCTAATTTAAGGCTGTAAAAATTTATGCAATAATTAGGGATGGACCGATACCACTTTTTTACAAACGATACGAGTATGAGTATTTTAATTTGTTTACTCGCCGATACTGAGTACCCATTTCGAAACTTCTTAGATTTGGTTTCAATGTAAGTGCAATTCATTTGAAAGGAGATTTTATGCTTTGCCTGTAGCAATGATGAACACAATCTTTAACACAAGGCTATTCCAAGCCAAAAATATAGACACATTATTGACAGTCCTGTATCGATTACAGGTTAAGCATGGACATTTAAAGGATAATTTATCCTTGCGCTGACACGTGTCCACGGCTTTGCACATTACATAATCAAGGATCATATTGCATATTCAGTTTATTCTTCAGTAGCCTATATTCGTTAATAATGCATTTTATAAATGGATTGTGGGGCCGTCACGGTGGCACATAGCGCAATCACCTTACAGCAAGTAGGTCGCTGCTTCGAGCCTCTGCTGGGTCAGTTGGTATTTCTGTGTGGAGTTTGCGTGTTTTCCCTGTGTTCGCGTTTGTGGGTTTCCCCAACAGTCAAAAGACATGTAGTATTGGTGAATTGGGTAAGCTAAATTGTTCGTAGTGTATATGTGTGAATGAGAGTGTTTCCCAGTGATGGGTTGCAGCTGGAATGGCATGTGCTGCGTAAAACATATGCTGAATAAGTTGGTGGTTATTAAAGTAACTAAGCCGAAAAGAGAATGAATGAATGAATTAATTAATTAATTAATTAATAAATGGATTGTTTACAAGGACTAAGCTATCAATATATTAGACCTTAATTAATACATTAAGACAATGAAATAGGACAACAAATCACATTCATGTAGTGAAATACTGTTTAGTGGTATCGGTGCGTGGTATTGGCATTTCATGTACGATACAAGTACGAGTATTTTAACAAAGCATCAATCCGATACTGGTATCGGTGCATCCCCAGCAATAATATTGGTAAAAGTATTCATTCTTAGTATCTAGCTTTATAGAGGAAACCTGATCAAATTTCCTTATTTACTTAATTATTATAATTTTAATACAAAACTAATTTTATTTAGGTTCCATTAAAAGATGCACCATGATCACATACTGGCACTCAAACGATCTATCATTCTTATGAAGTATAAGCATTTACCTAAACTTGATTTTTCATAGAAAATAAGCTGTTTGTTTATCCAGGCCAAATATATACGATAGCTCTATGTCATCTGATTGACAGTCAGGTATATTAGTAACACAGACCTGCACCACACATGAGTGAGCAGCGTTTCAATTTAGCCACACACACTTGTAAATATTTAAAATGTTTAGGTTGTCAGGTGTTTGAGGGCACTGTAGATGAGGTATGTGAGAAGTTTTGGTTGGCTAAGTCACAGTGTGCCTTTTCAAGTGTTGCCTTTGGCCAAGTGGAAATGTCATATTGAGTCAACAGTTCATGCACATATATGTGGAAAGCGAATGTTTTATTTGGGACGCTTTCTTCTCTGCGTAGAGCTACAGGAATGTTTTGTGAGGTTGGACAGGATGTGTTTGGTCTGTAAGGTCCTGAACTGGGCATAGTTGTGGACTGCCTATCAGCTCTCTTGATCTGAAATCTCAAAATCTTTTGCCAGTTTTATGTGATATGCTAAAGAAACACGAGTAGTTTAAAGCACAGTCAAATTATTCAAATAACATGGCAGTTTAGTTTTTTATTTATTTTTGTTTAATTTTTTTGTATAATGTATATTTTATAATTAATTATATTTATAAATGCGTATTTATATGTTTAGAAATGCATAAATGCATAAAATAGTACTTAATATTATCATGCATACAGCCATGAAACATAAAAACACAACTGAACAAGACAAATTCATGCAGAGATGAAAATTTTAAGTTAATTAATTTTCTCCCAAGCCATAAAATGCTACCTTTTTTTCTTCATTAGATCATTAAAGATAGTTTTAGCTGAAACTCTGGTCCTTGGTAATTCCTAAAATGTATGTCAATGACTATCAGTGTATTAAGAGTAACAAAAATAACAACATGAGCACCCGTGTTGCCTGAGGATCCAAGTCTTGTAAGGCAAAAGTAACTGGGACTGTGTGCAAGGAACATTATTTACAACATTATTACATTTAACCACAGCTTGGACACAGTTCTGACAGTCTGAAGCACAGTGTTTCTGTTGCATTTATTTTGTTTAGCCTTTTATATGTATGTTTTTTTTTATTCTTGAAGTGCAGAGAGTCACCAAGAAACACAAAGGACAACAGTTTCAGTTGAAAATTCTCTTTAAAGGCAAAGTTCACACAAAACTGAAAGTTCGGTCATTTACTTACCATCCACTTGTTTCTACAACTGACTTTCTTTTGTTGAACACGCCGTAAGATGTTTTGAAGGAAACTGAAAACCTGTATAAATACTGTATGCATAGTATTTGTTTTTGCTGCTATGGATGTTAATAGTTACAGGTTTTCTTTAAAATATCTATTTTTTGTGGTCAACAGAATAAAGAAAGCTTTGAAACCACTTATACAGTAGGTGAGCAAATAATGAGTACATTTTTATTTTTTGGGTGAAGTATCCCTTTATTGTTCTCTTGAAAAAGAAACGACAGAAATCTTGCACGTCATGCGAGGTTGAGTAAGTTGAGAGCACATTTTCATGTTTGAGAGAATAGTCATTTTATCTGCAGTAAACATTTTCAATTCATATGCAGATTTCCATCTCTTCTGATGCAGTGCTGCATATTTTCCCTATGTCTCTGGGTGGTTGGTCTGAATTTCTCTGGTTCTTGCTGATGTTTTGGTCCTGTCAACGTATTAACCCACTGTTTGTCCATGTAACCACCATCACTCTTCCACCTGTTTCTGCTTTCCTGTCTTCCCTCCCACAATTCTTTGGTCATTCACTAGGGGGCGCTCTTTTATGAGTCAGTACATAGCTCACATGGGGATTTCTAGACGGCGGTTAAAAAAGGAGAGGTCAATAACAGAGGAAAACTCAAGCATCTTCAGCAGGTCTGTATCACCATTTATTCATCTGCTTCTGCTTTGACTAACTAATTGTTTGACGTTTGTTGAACTTGTCCTGACTGCTGATCTGAGCTTTATTATTATACTCCAAAAAAGTTTAGATCCAAATTTTAGGTCAGCGAGCTAGAGCAATTTCAACAAAATATTCATCTCATTTCTTATTAACTTTCCATAACATTTGCAAAATATCACAGTACTCTCATACACATGAAATAAGAGTTTTTTTTTTGTATTAAATGGATAGTTCACCAAAAAATATGTATATGTAATATGTAATATACAATTCTGTTGTCATTTATTCACCCGCCACTTGTTTTAATCCTGTTTGAGTTTCTTTCTTCTGTTAAAAAGGAAAAGAAGATAATGATGTAAACACACTATAAAATAATTATTGTTGTCTTAAATTTTTAATGGAGTCAAATTAACTTTTCTACTCATCTCAACTTGCATCAATCAAACTGATAAAAATTGTAGAAAATTCAAATTAAACTTTGTATAACGTAAGAAATTTTGTTGAAACCTGATTACTTATTAAAAGAAGTTAAAGCAACATAAATGTATTGTTGTCTTGACATTTGTCATAGATTTTTTAGTAGATATTGACTTGCTTTTTAATTTTTTTAAATAAAAATATCAATGGCTACTGGTTTCCAGATTATTCAAAGATACTGTATTTCCTTTTGTTATTCAGCAGAAAAAGAAAGAAACTCAAATGTTTGAAACCACTTGAGGGTGACTAAACCATAAGTAAATTACGATCAGCTATCTCTTAAATATCTGACGATAAAATGCAAACAAACAATAAAGGTGGTCTTGTGGCCAATTATACATAACAAAAAAATACAGAAATAGAGTACAAATAACATTACAGAATTACATAACAGCACTCTGAGTAATTGGACACAGGAAGGTTTCTGCAGTGAGAATTTGGAAGAGTTATTGTGGTCCTGAATGCTGTTCGTTTGAGCAGAACTGGAGAAGAAGCCGTTCACAGTTTTCTGTTCACTGCTGCCATGATGTCAGACTGTCTGCAAGATGATAAATAAAAGTGCTGACTCTACTGGAGCAGCAGAGTTCGCAGTGACCCAGGCGAGGAAGGAGCCTTTATTATATAGCAAACTGGTTTTACAGCTGCATTGTGCTCTTAAAGGGATACTGATTTACTTAAAAGAATGTAATTCATTATATAAAATGTTAATATTTTAATATTAAGAAGAATACTGTATCTAATGATGATGATGACATTTAAAAAATGACATTTACCCATTTAAAATGAGCTCCAACAAAACATTTTGAGTTATTTATGCTCTGCAAAACTTAATTGATTTATGTTCGATCTACTTAAATTTGTAAAAACTAACAAGTTAACTTGGGCGCCACGGTGGCGCGTGAGTAGCACGTTCACCTCACAGCAAGAAGGTCGCTGGTTCGATCCCCGGTTGGGGCAGGTCCCGGTTGGGCCAGTTGGCATTTCTGTGTGGAGTTTGCATGTTCTCCCCGTGGTTGCGTGGGTTTCCTCCGGGTGCTCCGGTTTCCCCCACAGTCCAAAGACATGCGGTACAGGTGAATTGGGTAAGCTAAATTGTCCATAGTGTATGTGTGTGAATGAGAATGTATGAATGTGTTTCCCAGAGATGGGTTGTGGCTGGAAGGGCATCCGCTGTGTAAAACAAATGCCGGATAAGTTGGCGGTTCATTCCGCTGTGGCGACCCCGGATAAATAAAGGGACTAAGCCGAAAAGAAAATGAATGAATGAATGAACAAGTTAACTTAATATGTTCAATGTTGTCCCAACACAAATAAATTGTGTGGAACCCAGCATTATTTACAGTGTGATGATGATGATGATGATGATGATGATGATGATAACATCATAAAGTAAGGTTTAATTAGACATTTAAAATTATTTATCAACATCAGTAAATGTGAAGTAATGGGGGCAATGCTAAAACTGCTTTTATTAATTTTTCTTAAAGTTAATTTGTTCATTTGCTAGTAAATTGTTTAAATCTCATTTTGATTTTTGTTAACTTTTATATGAAAACGAGTGATGAACATGAAAAATTCAAAATATGCATTACATAAATCAATCTATAAAAACTCAACTGTGTTGCAAAACCTTTTTTCTCATTTTCAGCAACATTACCAACACCCAAACTTTTAAACCAAAGTAAATGTAAAAAATGACAAATGAATAATTGTTTTGAAGGTATTCATCACTGGTATTAGAAACAACAAATATTAACCTTATTATAAAGTGACATGTTTATAAAGGAGCTTCATTAACATTGTACCTATTAGTGAAATCAGAATGTGAATGTTATCTGTTATGAAGCAAATCTTTGTGCTTTCAAATTGTGTACTTTGGAGAGACACGCATTTATTGCGAAGAGGCACACTCATTCTTTTTACCTTTGAGCTTATGTGTATGTGTGTGGACCTGATTCACTGAAACGGCCCATACAATGCAATAGCTGTGACCTTGCGCTAACTAACTGTGTCTCCACAGACCATCTTTCTCAGAAACGGACTCTGCGACGGAGACTCCAACTCAGGCGACAGCAGATCAGCCCAGCCGGACGGAGGGAAAAAGAGTCTTCAAGTAAGTCAGACAGCAACTCTGATAGGAGGAAATGGGAGAGCAAAAGATGTGAGAGGAGGTGTAGGAATTGGAGGAGGGAATATTTTTTGGGAAGAACTTGAACTTCTTGAATGAGCTATAGTGCTTTGAGGTGAAGTTAACCGCTAGAGCTGCGATTGAAACATTTCACAATCGGACTTAATTCATTCTCTGTTGAATTATAGGACAATAGGTAAGTCCTCACTTGCTGATGTCTCCAAAAATACTGACATGAAGTGCTAACTGGCATGTTAATTATAAAAAATCTGGAATCGATAGACTGAGGATTAGTTCTGTTTAGTTTTTTTCTAAAGTGTGATCTCAGGTGTGTTTTACTTTTATCCTCCTATGCGCAGAAATTCTTTATTCTTTGAGCTTAGTGCAGTATATTATTTGCCTGTTTTTTCTTCTTCTACTTTCCCATTACCTTATTACCTATCTTGTTTTCTCTCCTTCTCTTTTTTTAATGTGTTCTTTCTCTTTTTCCCCTCATAATATTTGGCCCGTCTCCTAATCTTTCTCGACTTCTGTGGCGCCCAACATTCCTGCGCTTTGCTTCTCTCTCCTTTTACAGACAGCAGCAGGCAGACAGTGTTTGGTGAGTAGCTGCAGTGTGGCCAAAGAATGTGGCTTTTGGAGGTGCTCGCACTTTAAATCATTGTGATGCTTAGTCATTTTGGGGAGACAAAGTCATGGGGAGGGAAGCTTGGAGGAAACAACTGCTGGCTGGAAACCTTGGAATAAATTGGATCGATTTGTTATATCTGCCCAAGACTAATCCTCAAATATGTGCGCTAAGAAATTTAACGGTTTAAAATCACACTTTTAATAGTAATGCACATTTAAGCTATTTTGTGTTTTGTTTGTATCGTTGTTTGGGTATTTATGATTTATGCTATTTATTAACGTGTGTAATATTTAGATTAGAAGTGAGAGAGTTGGTCATGAATGGACAATTCTGCTTTCCTTGCTGGCTTATTCCTTATTTTCATTCTTTATTCTTTTTTCTTTCATGGGAAAGGCGAGTTCTTCTTTCGTTCATTTGCTACTTGATGACTATTTTTAGGACTATGGGGATAAAAACAAATGGATGTTGTTGGAAATGCCAGAATATTTTTCTTTCTTTTCAAATTTTAAAAGCTTGAACGTTTTAGATATAAAGTTTTTAAAACCAGAATGCACAATTTTATTTCTGAAGGCATGATCTCAATATTCAAAAATATGGTAAAAATGACAGAATTGTTTTTTCTTTTCAAAGCTTTTTAAAAACTTTTAACATTTAAGATTGAAAGTAAAGCCTTAAAAGTAGGTTAAATGTGGTAAAGTTTTTGAAACCAGAATGAACAGTTTTTGTTTCTGGACATTTTTCCTTATATTTGCTCAAAAATGTGAGTTTTGCTACTTGTTCAAACTACTTAATTCTTATTTATTTATTTATTTATTTTAATTTTTAAGAGGTTTTTTTATGTTCAATCCACTTGAATTTGTGAAAAATACAATTAAATTATCATAATTGATTTGTGTTGGTACAACATGAAGGAATGGTGTGGAAGCGTTATTTAAAGTGTTGAAAGGGACTAGTGTAGCTAACAGGATTGATATGGACAGTGTGTGTAAACTGGACTGTTTCTCTTCAGTCCAGAGAATGTCAATAAAGACTTGCCGGTTCTGAGGAATTATGCGTAAGTATACAGCAGCTCATTATGGTGACATGCTCTCTTTCTGATTATACCAGCATGTGGCCGGGTGTTTGGGGCCTAATTCTACGCTCAGAAACGGAGGCTGTGTGTGTTTGTGTGTGAACATTAACCTGTCATTTAACTTGAATCATTTTTAAATTCATTTAGTGCAATTCTTGTAATATTAATCATTTGGTGTAGGTGCTATTTTTCATATTGCAGTACCATGCAATTCTTAACTCTGTAAATGTGTGCTTTGCTGCCTTGGATTTACAAAGATTTAATCATGAATATGTTATTGGTATGTCAGTTTATTCTTTGCACACAACTCTAATGTTGAATCACTGTGGTGGAGAATTAATGCTTGACATGAGTTAATCAAACTTGAGCAGGTTGGTGGTCATCGAAACAAGAACTAATCATCCACAATTGATTTTATGCTTTGATTTATAGTTATATTTATAGGAGGGTGAATGGTGGGAAATAGAATGGTGGCTTGTGATTTTGGGGTTCTAAATGGTGGTGGTGGTGTGCTTTGTCAAACACTAGATGGATTTCTGTGGTGGGATTCAAGGGATGTCTAAATATGCAATTAATGTGTATTGTCATGTTGCCTTTTTATGTAAATGAATATTTTAATCTCTCTCTGGATTATAACTCCTGTTAGATAAGCAGTGTTAATTTTAATAGTAGATTGATTTAAATGGACTCATAGTTTAATTGTTCTAGCTTTAGTATATAATATATATTTAGTATAGATTTCGGTTTATCCAAATCTAAAGGGATTATTTAAATTGCAGTGCCTTTTAAGGCTTGGTTTACCTAAAAACTGAACATTTACTCTTCATTTACTCCCACTTAAATGGTTTTAAACATGTATTTCTGTCTTCTGTTGAATATTAAACAAGATATTCTAAAGAACCCTCGAACCACTTTGGAACAAGTGGAGGAAGAGTAAATGATGCAAGTATTTACATCTTTGGGTGAACTATCCCTTTAATTAAAATGTATATTAATTCATCAATGCATAATTTATGAAACAAAGGTATTAAGGTTTAAACATACAATAAGGAACCGTGATGCATAACTTCTTTATCTTAAAACTAAATAAAACTGTTTCTCATTAAGGAACAAAAGTGTCACTTAGCATAAGTAGTATCTGATTAATGCATGAATACAATATACCAGTACAATATTTCTGACATTTTATGTTTACTTAAAGGGACAGTTCACCTGAAAATGAAAATACTGTCATTATTTACTAAACCTTATTTTAAACCTTTGATTTTCTTTCTTCTGTTGAACACAAACGAAGATACTTTGAAAAATGTTGGGAACCTGTAACCATTGACTACTGTAATTGTCAATGGTTACAGGTTTTCAGCTTTCGGCAGAATATAGTGTTATAGTGAGTAGTATATAGAGTATAGTAAATATAAAATTTAGTGTTTAACAGAAGGAAGAAACTCATAAAGGTTTGCAACCACTTGAGGGCGAGTAAAAAAAAAAGAAAAGTAAATTTACATTTTGAAGTGAACCATGCCTTTAAGGATATTTTGGGAATTTTGACTTCTTTAAATTTGACTGTTAAAGCTTGATAATAGCAAACCAAAAGTGCTCAATCCAGAAAGCTTAAATTTAGTATTGCCTTTGTGGTTTATTGAACTAGGTTACAGTATCCTGCAACCACTCATTTGAGAGTAGGTCTACTATTTATAACATATCCTCAGAATCAGAACACTTTTTTTTTATAATCACCTGAAACCCTCCATTTTCAGCTCAGTAAATGAGTGCTTCTTCTCCGGTGCTTTACAGAGACACGTTCTTGCGTTCTCTGGCTGCGTCCCAGTGGGAGAAAAGGAAGAAGGCGTCCACCTTACAAGAGAAACCGAGTGAGAGCGAGGCGCCCACTGAAGCTGAGGAGCAGACCTCCCTCTCCACCACCACCACAGGTGATCAAACCCTGACCTTCTGTTCCTCACAGTGTCACACAGTTATGCTCGCCTTTAAAGTATGCGCCCATTTCGTCCTTTTGAACCTGCAGCGTTCCAACTCTTTTGTCCTGTTACACTTTTTCTCATCCACAGCCTGCTCTACCGTCAAAGTCCCAGTCATTACCCAAACGTCTTAATCTCTCTGCTTTCCCCTGATCAGTGAAGCTTTACTAAAACCTAAATGCGTGTGTGAGTGTGAGAGACTATTTTGTGGTCATCTATTGGTCTGTTTGTGTGTGTTCACTGTCATGAGGAATTACAAGCTTGTCTACACTCTTTATGTCAACTCCTTCAATACTGTTAATTGCCAAGTCACGCTAAGCCTGGAATGCTTTCTGATTGGTCTAGAGCACGTCTGTCACGATTATGTAATGAGTCCTGCTGAGATTTGTAACTTTTAGCAGAGCTCCGACTGCAACGGTTCTGACTGCTTATTGGAACTGCACACTTTTAATTATGCTTGTGTCATCCGGTGCATGTCAGGCATAGATGGGAAGTGGCCCAGCTTGATTGATTGCTGGAAGGTTGAAATGATCTTTTTGTGTTTATCCTGTGGAATCATGGTGTTGAAAGTTGCTAATTAAGTGTGAGATGATTGTTTGTTATGGCTGGAATAATGATAGTTGGATAGTTGGACGTAAGCAAACTTCTAGTCTACATCTCTGGCCCTTCCACTTCCACTTTTTGTTGTTGTTTTGCTTTTTGTTACTCCACTTTAGAAAAAATATGCAGGTTATTTTTTTCCCTCAGTAGATTTATTAGCTCAGCTGTTGTCCACAAATAGTCATTGTTTGCATCAGTATGGAACACAATCTTTCTGTCACATTGATTTAGATTATTTACTAAAATACTAAAATGATAAACTATATTGTGGGGCTGATGAGTGATATTTATACGAATGTGTGTGTATAGATAGATAGATAGATAGATAGATAGATAGATAGATAGATAGATAGATAGATAGATAGATAGATAGATAGATA
>CAIGQQ010039163.1:7106793-7128889 GCA_903798035.1 Danio albolineatus | reverse complement strand
ATAGATAGATAGATAGATAGATAGATAGATAGATAGATAGATAGATATGCATGTACACACATTTTTTGTGGTTTCATTCTTCTATATACATTCATGTTCTATTTTTTCTTAACAAATTTTCAATTCATGTTTATTTCTATAGCGCTTTTACAATGTAGATTAAGTTAAAGCAGCTTAACATAGAAGTTCTAGTAAATTGATCCAGTGTCAGTCCAGTTTTCAGAGTTGAAGTTCAGTTTAGTTCAGTGTGGTTTAATTTTCAATCCTGGAAGTCCAAACACTGAAGAGCAAATCCATCAATGCACAGCTCCACAAGTCTTAAACCAAGCAAGCCAGTGGCGACTGTGGTGAGGAACAAACTTCACCAATATGCTGTATAACAAACATGTTGTATAACACTCATCATCTTTTTAAAATTTATTTTCACTATCATTTTTTTCTCTCTCAATGCTGTATTAATATTGAACGTGTGTTGAATGTATTATTTTAGTATTGTTTAGATATGCTAATGAATCAGGAGACCATGATAAAAAAAAAACCCAGACGCACCTGATCTGTTATCCTGCAAGTGTTTGCTGAAACATGTAGGCGTAGTTTTAAGGAATAGTCATGTCAATAAAAAGCTTTTAATTATTTTTTCCATATTTTTCGTGTGCCTTGGATTTTCTTTTGCTGTTTTGTTTGTGCTGTTCAATTTTAAAAGTTGTAGCAATGCTTTTCTTTCCTGAAAAAAACTTAAAACATTTAAGTATCGTATCACATTGAATATTGCACGTTTATAATATATATTAATATTTAGCACGTTATCACACATCACTTTTTTTTCTTTAATATATCACAGTCCTACTGTATTGTGTGTCTATATATTTACTGTCAGATTTATTTATTTATTCATTCATTCATTTTCTTTTCGGCTTAGTCCCTTTATTAATCCGGGGTCGCCACAGCGGAATGAACCGCCAACTTATCCGGCATTTGTTTTACGCAGCGGATGCCCTTCCAGCCACAACCCATCTCTGGGAAACACATCCATACATTCTCATTCACACACATACACTACGGACAATTTAGCTTACCCAATTCACCTGTACCGCATGTCTTTGGACTGTGGGGGAAACCGGAGCACCCGGAGGAAACCCACGCAACCACGGGGAGAACATGCAAACTCCACACAGAAATGCCAACTGGCCCAACCGGGACCTGCCCCAACCGGGGATCGAACCAGCGACCTTCTTGCTGTGAGGCGAACGTGCTACTCACGCGCCACCGTGGCGCCCTTTATTTATTTATTTATTTATTCAATAATTCTTTTTAAATATCTGCTCTCATCATTATTGAAACGGTTTCTACCAGCATTCACTGAAAATGATTGAACTAGAGACTATAATGTGTCTTTGGGATGTTTTGAGATGTATTATATGCTTTATGAGGTGTCACGCATAATATGAACTCTAAATGTTGTTTCGTTTTTGAAACATGGTGGGGACAGCAGAGATATATTTTGCTTTGCATCTTTGCCTGCAGGTTTTAATTTTCGGTTATGTATGTTTTAGGCACTGCTAGATCTTTCTTTGTGACACTTGTTTCTTTTTACCTCCCCTTTTCAAAGTTTCCCATTGTTTGCCTTGCAGGATCTATTAGTGGTCAGGAGTCTCAAGGGGAGAACGTGAGCAGGCACACCCTGGAGCAGCCAGAGGACACGACGACAGCCCACAATGAAGCAGGCAAGAGATTTAATTCCAACACCACCAACATACCTCAAAAGAAGAGTTTTTTTTGTCTTGTTTCTAGTCCAAATATCTAAACATTCTTAAATCAAGAGGCATTTTCTAGACGATATATTGACCTGTTTTCAGAAATACTATTTCTAAAAGGTTTTTCCATAAATCTATCTAAAGAATACTATTTTTTAAAAGATTATTATTATTGATTATTTATTATTATTAATTATTATTAATTATTATTTATTATTGCTTGTTATAATTGAAAACTTCATTTTGACTTAATATTTATGAAAACAGTATGTTTTGCTTGTCTAGAAAATGGTTCTCGATTTTTAAGATATTTGTAGATATTTGGACTAGAAACAAGACAAAAACTATAAATAAGAAAAGTAATTTTTTGCAGTGCATGAACATACTGTTAAACATCTACATTTGTAATTAACAATGCTGCTTCGCCAGTTATTAAAAAAAAAAGTTCAGTTGCATTTTCAAGCGACTAGTCAGAGGAGACATGGCTTTTGGTGTAAAATTAATGTAATAAACAACCTTTCTTTTACTCCACTTGTGATTTATTGACCTGTTTCTTTATCCAGCTTTCAGCTCAGTGTAAATCTCACACACAGAGCAATAGTCAAGCATTTCTTGTGTCAGGGAGGGCTTCTTTGGGAGGTCAACAGCTTTATTTCCAGCAGAAATATTTAAAGTGGAACTATGTGAGTGATTCTATCTCTTCCTCCAATGGCGTTGTTGTAAATGACACAGCTACTAACAGGCTCATAGTCCCAGGAGTGTAAATTAGCTGCAAAAGAGGGCAAAGATGTAAACTGTTTAAATTTGTAGAAGGGGATCTCCCCTTTCTAGTTTCCGCTTTGGCTTATTAAGGGGTTCAGGCAGTTAACATTAGAGGATGCAATGCTGAGAGCAGTTACTGCTGGTGGTCTGCACTGGGTTTTCTAAAGCTGGAGGATAGTAACATGCAGAAACAATATAATCTGTGCTTGCACTGGCTACTTTGAAGGTACTGTAGCATGTTTCTTTTTAGATTAATATGTTGATCACTTTAGATGAATATGTTGATCACTTTAGATGAATATGTTGATCTGGTAAATTATTGTCTAAATCAGGGGTGCTCAACCCTGTTCCTGTAATTATCAAGTGCTGTTCAGGTCCTATTTAATTGGTTCAGTGTGTTTGATCAGGGTTGGAGCTGAACTTTGCAGGAAAGTAGATCTCCAGGAACAGGGATGAGCAGCCCTGGTCTAAATTATGGTCCAGCAGATGTCAGTGCTGCTGATAGACTGATCATTTTGATCAGTGTTAATATCTTTAAGCAGATAAATATTGTCTTGTTATGGCCAATACCTGACAAATCTTATCTTTATTTATTTATTATTAATTATATATGATTTTGTGCAATTAAATATATTAGAAGCATTAATTGTAAATGCTAACAAAGAATTTACATATCATCCCATAATAATGTACAGTGTGATTACTGGACATTTGCTAAGTCTTTTTTTTTTCAATTATTGATGTTTTAACCCTCATAGTGCATTTTAAATGTGTACATTTGATTTGTAAGTTAAATTTGTTAATTAAAAATTGTTGGTCTGTTTGTGTGTTTACAAAATGACAAATAATATAAGTTTTATAAGTTAATTGTATAAACATTCAACATTGAAAAAATCAACAAATTCATTCTTAAAACTGTAAAATGGCTTAATTTGTTTCACAAAGGTTTATTGAGACTAATATAACTTCACAGATCTTGGAATAAAAACAAACACCTAATAGTACTCCATACAAACCTGTCAATTGCTGGCTTCAAACTTATGTTCTGTCTTAAGATGATGTTAACTTAAAATAATTTTTACAAATGTATGGCGAAGAGTTTTCATTTATTTATTTATATTTATTGAGGGTATTATTATTATTATTATTAACTTTTAAAATTTGTTTTACTAATTTTAGGATGGATAAAACTACAAATATCAAAAATTTGATAATTACAGTTAACAAATATAATGACGATATACATTGTTTTCACTGCAGCACTGAATGTGATATTGTGATTCCTCTAGAGGGTGGTTTGCAGCGTCAGGGCAGCACAGCAGAGCAGCACAGCACCCTCTCTGACGACAGGAAGTTCATGCTGGACATGCTCTACTCCAAAAACAACAGCTGCTCCGGAGCTCTAAAAAGTCCCAGTCTGGAAAGTGCACTCGAGGGCCATGGGATCAGCAGCATGGCGGGACGGCTCTCCAGACTGCAGTCTTGGTCTTCTCAGCCCACAGAGGACCCATCCCGGCGGGCAGAGCTGGAGAGTCTGGGTGGCACAGCTGATGCTGCTCGTGCCAGACTAGCAGAGGAACAGAAGCTGAAGAAGCTGCGTCCACAGTACAGTATCGAAGCCGAAACACATTCACAGAGTCTGGAGAAGACCTTGATGACACCACTGTCTAGAGGGAGTCAGGATGTCTGGGAGAAACTGAAGCCCAGCTCCAGGCCTCTGCGGATTAAAGATCTTGATTTCTCTGATCTGATGGATGAAGAAGATATTGATGTGTTGGATATAGACACTTTTGATACTGGCCTGTCTAATGGAATACC
The DNA here is from genome assembly GCA_903798035.1 of Danio albolineatus. Taxonomy (NCBI): domain Eukaryota; kingdom Metazoa; phylum Chordata; class Actinopteri; order Cypriniformes; family Danionidae; genus Danio; species Danio albolineatus. The sequence goes on along the minus strand of CAIGQQ010039163.1, from coordinate 7,124,555 downwards.
TCCACCTCCTCCTCCAGTGCCAGGACTGGGTTCTGCTCCTCCTCCACCTCCTCCTCCTCCACCTGGACCTGCTGGTCTGTTTTCACCACCTCCACCACCTCCTCCACCTGGATTTGCTGGTCTGGCTTCACCTCCTCCTCCTCCACCACCTCCTCCTGGAGGTTTGAGCGTTCCTTCTCCTCCGGGACTCTTCTCTATGTCCCCATCTCAGGGGATGGATCCTGCTTTTGTGAAGAAACGGAAAACAGTAAAGTTGTTTTGGAAGGAGCTGAAGCAGCCTGACAGCCCCAGGAAGTGCAAATTTGGGAGGGGAACAGTGTGGGCTTCACTTGATAAAGTGGATGTCGATACAGCCAAGCTAGAGCACCTTTTCGAGTCCAAGGGAAAGGATCTTCCAGTAGCAAAGGTGCGATGAGCAAACTTTTTTGATATGACTACATATATTTTTAGTTATCAGTGTTTATACTGTATATGAAGAGTAAAAAGTACACAGTTTATGCATCATACAAAATCATGTGGAAAAGTTCTATAAATTTTATTTTTTTCCATATCAGGATATAAATCATAACTGATCTTTGGCAGGTATTTACTGAATATTTGGAAAATGAAGCATCAGATGCACAAAAATGTTTAGCATTAACAAAAATGTCTCAGACATTGCTAATGAAATGCTTTAATCAGCAAAAATTGTAGTAGAATGTTGGTTTGAAGCTTCTTGGTGTGTGTGTACAGAATGCCCATCCCACAGCTAAACTCAAAATTAGGTCATGCAACAAGACAATGCTACCAAGCACTGCATGGGCCGGTATAAGATTCTGGCGGTATGATAACCTTGGATACAAATATCACAGTTTCACAGTATTGTGATTACTGCTGTAAAATATATTATTTTTAAATGTCTGGCTGAAAAACAAAACCTTTTTCCCCTTTGAACACAATATATTTTATGTTGAGAAAATTTAAAAGTATTTTGGGGCAGTAAACATGTTGGCTTAATAATTCAAGTGAATCACTGACTTATGCTGTCTTCATTTGTTTAAACACGTACCTTAGGAACGGTATAGCAGAAAATGTTGGTGGTATGAAAACCTTGACTTTTCCAAACCATGGTATACTGTACCTTGAAAACGGTTATCGTCCCATGCCTAACCAAGCACACCAGCAGAGAAAAGACAACAAACAATCAAGGTGTTGCAATAGTCTTGTCAAAGTCCAGACCTCATCCTGACAAAAATGTTGTAATGAGAGCTGTGAAAAGACTCCAGAATTATCTTTTATATGTTTTTAATTATTAAAAACCTCTTGTTGACAGATGGCTAAAATTATAGTTTGAAAAGAGTTATGGTATAAAGATTTAACATAACAATTAGTGTTTTTAAGCTGCACTATGATTCTCAATGATGTTTTTAAATGACATTGAATTATTCTTGCTCTAAATATGTCTGACAAGTTTTTGACATGTAAGCTATCTTTATACTGAATGACGTCTTGGTGTAAAAATCTGTAAATCATGGTGAAAATGTATGATAGTCAATACTTTTTGCTGAAAATAAAAAAATGTTTAACCAAACACACCGCAATGGCACCTGACAAAGAAAAAAATAATCTGGATTCCACTTTCATTGTTTTGATGCTTGAAAACTTTTTGTGTATTTGACCCACAAGTAATAGAACGTATACATATTAATTTTATATTAAAAATTAAATGAGGCATTTGTTAATGAAACATAAATGCTGAACTTGTTCTTGAATAATCCACTCATACAGTCTGCAAAATTACTTTATTTAGTATTTATCGTACTATTTATCTCTTACATTTAAGTTGTTTGATTAATCAGGGGTCACTGTGGGGATGGCTGCTATTGAATACAGGCTGTTGTATGGTCAACACATGCTATAAAGTATTGAGATTTGTTCATTTAAATTGCTTTTATTACTTTTTCTACAGAAAGGTGCTGAGGTGAAGAAAGCAGCGATTTCAGTACTTGATTCAAAGAGAAGCAATGCGATCAACATTGGTATGACTGTTTTGCCTGCTGTACATGTGATCAAAAGTGCCATCCTTACCTTTGACGAGTTTGCCATCAGTAAAGAAGGCATCGAGGTAATGTAGCACCTTTACCCACAGAGGGCAGTAGTATCTCACTTAATATTTGTTTTTGCATACTGTACATACATTTCTCTATTGACAATAAATAGTTTAGTTTATCATTATTTCATCATTTATTTATAAGTCTATTTTTGGTGTTTAAATTCACATAAATGAATATGTATATTATTTAATAGACTTGCATTTTTTATTTTAATTAATTTAAGATCAATTAAGAAATCTGATATAGAGTGGTCTTTGCTTTCCTCTGTGTTTTTAGAAAATCCTGACCATGACGCCGACAGAAGAAGAGAAACAGAAAATTCAGGAGGCGCAGCTGGCCAATCCTGATGTACCGCTGGGCACTGCAGAGCAGTTTCTGCTCACACTCTCCTCTATCAGTGGCTTAACAGCCAGATTACAGCTCTGGGCTTTCAAACTCAACTATGAGACCCTGGAGAAGGTCAGTGCAAAGGAATTAGTGCTATTTTAGTAATAATAATAATAACAGTTTTCTTTCATAGTATTGTCATTGTGAAAGGGTTATTTAACTAAGCAGTTACTGCTGTAAAAATTTATATGTTAGTAAGTTATATTGCACCATGCTGAGATGACCATTTGATTGCATACTTCATATACAATATTGTCAAGGAGTGTGAAAATTTGGAGATTTTGCTTTGTAATTTTTCCAATTTATTGAAGTTCTGCTCATGCTGCAATTTTTAATAATCCTACTCTATTGTAGCATGTCGGACTGCATGAACATGACTTACATGTCCCACTGTAAGACCTCAGTTGACGCGCCAAACACAAAAAACCCGCTCAGAGTTTGATCTATCTGTTACACATTTACTCTCTGCATTCTGACATAACACCTCATGGCAAACATAAACAAACTGTAGTGGTAATTTTACTCATTGTGTGCCTCAATAATAAAATCAGAAAAGACTGTTTTGTCATTTAATAATATTAATAATACATTTTATTTAAAGCGCCTTTCAAAAAACCCAAGGTCACTGTACAACATCATAAATGCTGGTTTGAAGTTGATACTGATACTGCATTTCCTCCTTGCGTCATTCTGCACTGCCATATTGATTGGCTCTTAGTTTGACACTCATCATAGGTTAAGTCAAAGTTGAAGTCTTCTTGCCAGAAGTTCAACTGAGGGAAGATTTGATCACAACGCTCAATAAGCAACTGTCTAAAAAACATGTCAAACCAATGATTAAAGAGCGCTGATTTTAGCCTAAGATTACAGAAATATTTTAGGATTTTCCAAATTTGTCTAAGACAACCAAATCTTTGCTGGTATCGTATAGTGTGAGCAGGGCCTTAAGAAAAAATATTTGGGATCAAGTACACAAAAAAACACTAGGGTTAAATGTTAATGTAAATTTAAAAAAATTATGTTATATGAAAAAGGATAGTTTAAAGTAAATGTTTTCTTTTTAAATATATTTTTAAATGGATTGATTTCTGTAATGGTAACTTTTCTGGATTTCAACTTTTTTTCAATTAATCTGGTTGTTTCTACAGTATTTCAAGATCTGATTGGATGAGCAACGTTAGAGACGATTGTAAATAGTTGATTTACACTTCAATTATTTATTCGTTAATTTGTTTTCTTTTCGGCTTAGTCCCTTTATTAATCTGGGGTCGCCACAGCGGAATGAACCACCAACTTATCCAGCATGTTTTACACAGCGGATGCCCTTCCAGCTGCAACCTATCACTGGGAAACATCCATTCACACTCACACACTACGAACAGTTTAGCTTACTCAATTCACCTGTACCACATGTCTTTGGACTGTGGGGGAAACCGGAGCACCCGGAGGAAACCCACACGACCACGGGTAGAACATGCAAACTCCACACAGTTGCCACACCTGCCAACTGACCCAGCTGAGTCTCGAACCAGAGATCTTCTTGCTCTGAGGCGATTGTGCTACCCACTGCGCCATCATGATGCCCACACTTCAATTACATTGCTAAAAAAAGTCGATTCACTTATTAATCAATTAAACTGCTAAAAACTAACTCAAAGTCTACATTTTAGTATGGCTAATAAATACAGTACCACTGTCTATTGAACTGATACCTCGCTTCATATTCCCTCATGTCAGTATACTTGAACAGTATGTCCATACTTGGATATCTTTGTCCATTTCAGATTTATGTAGACATATTGCATTTTAGTATTGCATTCAGCCTGATCACTGAACTAAAAAAAAGGAACATTGTATGCTTACTTTCAGTTATGTCAACCTTGATTGTTAATGGCTTTAGTCTGTTTCCATCAAGGCTTTAATTTCCCAACATTCTTTCTCCATCTGTGTCCTCCTCCTTCTGTCCCTCACACATGAATGTTTCAGGAGATTGCAGAGCCTCTTTTTGACCTGAAGCAGGGCATGGAACAACTCGCCAAGAACAAAACCTTCAAACGTATCCTAGCAACACTACTGGCCATCGGCAACTTCCTAAACAGCTCAAGGGTAAGTGCTGCACCTCTTCCGCAAAAGTACTGTAGCTACAGTCTGACAGGCACATGCCATTATCCAGAGCAGATCTACAGTATGTTGACGCTTTAATCTGTTGCTGTTGTCTGTGGAAGATCAGACATGATTAAGACCAAGCAAGGCACATTTTCTGTGTTGTAGAATGTTTATGACCTCTTGATCTGGATGATACCAATCGTCTACGGAACTTTCTTGTTGTTGTGAACCACGACAGACACACTTATTTTAAAACTGAAAGTGATGGGTAACTCAAAAATGAACATTTGCTGATACTTTAATTTACTCTAAGATGTAGATGCCTTTTTGCTTCAATAAAGATTTTTTTTTTTATAGCTTAAACCATGTATCCTTGGAGATTCATTAAATGTTATTTAAAGTCAGTGAGCACTGGTACTTTGAGACAAATAAAGCATACAGGCAAAAATAATATGTAAATAAAATACGAGCAATTCCATGCAAATGTAAAATTTGCCATGAAAAAACAAAAAGTTTACACCAAAATAACAAAATCATTTCTACATTTTTTCTGTAAGCAAGTATTTTACAGTGCTTGAAAAATACTCAAAAATGTCTCAGTCAGTGTTTTCAAACTATTATATTTGATTTACCAAAGTGCCAATTTCACATCCGCCCCATCCATAACGGAGAGATGTCACATCCATAACTGAGCTTTATTTACTCATAAATACAAAAATGTCAAACAAAATAAAGTCAATGATTTTTGTTCTATAGTGAGGCAACTCTTGTCCTTTTGATTAGCATTGTTTCTTTTGGGTTGTGTTGTTTAATTCAAAGAATTCCTACAAAGTATGTTGTAGACCGTAAACTCGCAAACATTTTTGTCATATCAATAACACTTGATTGTTTTCCTCATTTAAAATATAAAAAATATTTTCAGATTGATATTTTTCTGCTCGCATAAATCTGTGTTTAATTCTTTTGGAGAATGTAAACAGATGTTTCAATGTAATGTAACATAAACTTTCTATGTGAATGCATGTTTTGAGTTTTTACTGCAAATGTCACATCCATATTGATTCACTTCATAAGACCTTATTGAAGCCACAAATATTCTTTTTGTTTAGCCTTTATACTGTATGTTTTTGAATCTTAAAGTACTAGTAGCTATTGACTTGCATTTTATAAATCACAATTTAAGCTGCATTATATGAGGACCAAAAAAAACAAAACAAAACATGTATGTGTATATACATGAATAAGTATTTTATATGTATATATTTTTTTCTGTTTTTATTTTTTTATTATGTTTTTGACAAAAAAGTACAATACATTACAGGTGTTCAGTAACAATGGTATTTTATTTATTTTTAACTAAACACTAACTTTAGACAATAAAAAATTATAAATTATATATAAAAAAAAAAAACTGGGGGGGGGGGGGGGGGGGGGGGGGGGGGGGGGGGTCATGGTTGGAGGAGTACATTAGTCTCAATATGAATTATTAAAGGGTCCCATATTTTGAAAAATGTTTTGGTTGAACCTAGATTCTAGATTTCACAGTTTTTCATACTTCAAGATCTGATTGTATGAAACTATTCGAGACTACATTAAACCGTGGATTGAATTTTATTACTGCAGTCACTTAGTAAGCGTTTATTTTTATTCTTATTTTTCTGATAAGTGATGAATACACTGATAGTCAATCAGAGCTTGTAAAGCAGTTGACAAATGTGCACCACACACTAAACTAAACAAAACATTAGCACCCATTATTTTGGATGTTGATTTACATGTTTATGTATATAGTTTTAAATTAATGTTATTTGAATATAAGGGAATATTTTCTTTATCTCATTAATCGGATTAAATAAGGTCTTTATAGCACTACCTCTTCTGTCTTTGTGTCTGTTACAGTGTAATTGTCGTTCAGAAAATGTCCTTTAAGTTGTACCATGCTATGTTCTGTAATAAAGCAATCTTAATACACTATTATTATACCATTTAGTGAGAAAGCCATCACAGAACGGTGATTTTAATTGCCGTTTTTCATCTGTATCGCAGGCGAAGGGCTTTGAGCTCGGTTATCTGGAGAAGGTGACCGAGGTGAAGGACACCGTGCACAGACAGTCTCTGCTTCATCATACCTGCAATTTTGTGGTGGAAAATTACACAGATACAACTGACCTTTACTCTGAGATCCCTGCCATCACACGCTCTGCTAAAGTAGGTGACTCTTTATGTGTGCAGCTTCTTTGTTCTGTTTGTTTCTAACCTTTTTAAAGTAACATTAATTATTAATCGGTGCTAGGGTTTTCACTGCTATCCATCTTGTAGGCTTTTATAGCAGCTGTTCTGTTTCTGTAGCACATTTCTTGTAAAGGTTGGCATTATAACTCAGGAAGGAACTGCTGTGTTCATGGGTTTCTTTTTTGGTTCTGTTTCTGCCATTGAAGACGCTTACAGTATGCAAATATCCATTTAGCATTTATTGTCATCATTCATCACTTCTGCCTTTCTTTTATCATAGGTGGAGTTTGAGCAACTATCTGAAAACCTGATTCAGTTGGAAAGAAAGTGTAAAACGTCCTGGGACAACCTAAAAGTTATGGCCAAACATGAAACTAAACCCAGCTTAAAAAACAAAATGACCGAATTCCTGAAAGACTGTACTGAAAGAATCATCATCCTGAAAGTAGTGCACAGACGCATTATTAACAGGTAAATCACATGATGAACTATGGTAAAATGAATGTTAAATCACCTGATAAGCATGAATGTTGTTTGCTTAATGTTTTAATTGGACTGAACTGGAATGTATATTCATTTCTGCTTGTCCCATTCTGCAGATTTCATTCTTTCCTGCTGTACTTGGGTCATCCCTCATACTCGGTGCGGGACACTAAAGTGACTCATTTCTGTAAGATCATCAGTGAGTTTGCCCTGGAGTATCGCACCACTCGTGAGAGAGTCCTCACTCAGAAACGCAAGCGTGCCGTCCACAGAGAGCGCACCAAAACCCGGGGCAAGCTGATCACTGAGGTGTGCAATCAAAAGTTTCTCAGAATATTTTCATGAATTGAAAGCATACGTGAATTACGCTTAAATGTTCTTCAGTTTATTTCTTAAGTCTAAATGCATCAGGTTTACACACAGACCCTGCAAAGTCGATAACATAGAAATCAGTTTAACAAAACGAAGATCATAAACGTTGCATGTTGTTTTTATTTATTTATTAACTGTACGCTTAAATTATTTTATCCTTGAATAGATTTTTATGTTGAAGATGTTTATGTAAAGTACACAAGACTAAATAATTGCTCAGTCTTTAATTAGATGGTTTAAAGGGTGTTGTTTTAAAGCCATATACTGTACTGGGGTTTTTTTTTTAGACCACACAATTTGCAAATGTCCTGTTTGCTCACTATTAATTTCAGTAAATAATAATGATGAGGTTTATAAAAATAAAAAAAGACCAAAAAAGTATCAAAGAATGACCCTATATGATCTATGATATGTTCATAAATTCAAGTTTGGTAAACAATAGTGATTTGGGGAAAAACACCCAAATTAAATTTTTATTATTTCTTTAACAAATATTCTGACCCTGGCCAGTAGACTTTTGCACAACTGCACATTCATGAAGTACACAGGCCACTCCAATTCATCCATAAGCAGCACACTCAAGTTTCAAGAAAACAAAATGTATAGAAAAATGTAACACAAAGCATAATCCACATTTTTGGGATATATTCAGTATATTTACCTGTTTTGTTTGTTGTAGAGTGAGCTCAAAATTGTCATCCACAATTTTCACACATTATAAATGACCTCACGATAGTAAATGAATGACCTTGCGTTGTGGTAAAGTTTACACACGGCCTCAGAAACATTAATCTGTTATTAAATAAATAAAAAAGGAAGAATAGTTCATTCATTGGATCTTTGGATCATCCCACAGATTCTTATTAAGACTGTGATCTCTCCTTTCTCTCTACATAATATCAGGATTGAATGGACTTAATTGTTTTTCTTTTACATAGCCCTTGCACTGAGTGTGCTAGCACCCTCATTCTGACAACCAGAGCTCCAGTCTGGAGATGCTCAACACTAAAGCTACACTGATATTTTTTCATGCCATTTCATGGATTTGTGTTTCATGTATTTTTAATGCTGGCTCATCAAAACAGTGCACTTGAATGCTTTTTCTGGGCAAGCCAGAGTGAACACTGCTGCTAACAGTGGTTTATAAATGTATAGTCATGCAGGACAAAAGGGTCAAGGTCAGGATTTTTGTTAAATATTTTAAATGTACACTTGTGTTTTTTTTTTTTTTTTTTTTTTTTTTAACAGTGTGTTTTTAATACTGAAAAATATGGTGAAATAAGGCTTTTGGGTGTACTATATTTTGAATCATTTGTAACTTTTATTTTTAGTGACACAGTAGTAGTGTATTAGTTCTTCCTTAGTCTCAAGCAGTTAAACTCTCTTTTGTTCAAGGTCTTAAAGACCCAGAACAAAAAATGGTCCATATTTGAACACTCAGCAGTATGAATTGTAAAACATATAGCAAGGCCTGGGACAGTTTTCTCCATTGTTCCTTTCCTTCAATGGTTCTTATTGACATTATGCCACAAATGTTGTCAATAAAGCGACACTGATATCAAACCCATGGTGTTTACAATCATCATTTGAATGGATTAAGACAGTAACTAATCATTCTCTAAACTATTTCCCTCCACAGACAGAGAAGTTTTCTGGAGCAGTTTCAGAGCTGTCTTTGGAAAGCAGCCCATCCCCAGTGTCTTTAGCAGTAGACTCAGAGCCAGCCCAGGAGGAGCATGAAAACATGAAAAACCTGCTTATCGCCAACAACGACAACAAGCTGCTGCGCAGGAGCCGTGCCGTACGAAGTAAGAGAGAACAACTCTGCAAATCCAGATTTAAGAGTTATCAGTTAAACCAGTGATGGTCATCCTTCCTGCTGCTGCTCCACCATCCTGTGGAATTTATGTCTCGGCATTAGTGCTTTGAAAAAATTAATTAACTGATCTACATTTGTTTGACTAAAGTTACAAATGTAGCACCTGCTGAAAGGTAGAACTTCAGATAACACTGAGTTGAATGTGAAGTCCTAAGTAGGAAAGACTGAAATAGTATTTTCGTTAAACATTTTACAAAAACATTTTTAAAAGTTGCAGTTGAGATATTTATTTTTAAATGTATCATTTTGCCAACATATTTCATTTGTGAAATTCCAGTCTAGACTGTCAAACGATTATTTAATAATACATTTTAAAATAATAATAATATAAAGATATTCATTATTAAAGGGAGTTCAAGTGTGAAGCGTGGTGGTGCGGTAACAAAAAAACATAAAGCCAAAATCAAATGTCTTTACTACACGAGTGTTTGTGCAAGCACTTGACAATTTAGATGCAGTGTCTTTGTCTAAAGTTCCATAACTTTGCGAGTACCAGTGTATCTTGAGTAATATTGCTGCCGTTGGCCAATGAATTTTGATTAGGGCTGTCAAAAAATTAATCGTGATTAATCACATCCAAAATAAAAGTTTAACATAATATTTGTGTGTGTACTGTGTATATTTTATTATGAATATATAAATACACACATGCATATACTTGATTAAAATGTTGGTTTATATTTAGATAAAAAATATATGTGTTTGATACAAATTTTACATTTGAATATGATGTAACTACTTTGATGTAACTTTTTTATATATAGTTTTGGCTTCTATGAATGTGTTTATCACATATACATAATAAATATATATAACACACACACATATTATGTCAAAACAAACTTTTATTTTGGATGTGATTAATCACGATTAATTCTTGGACAGCCCTAATTTTGATATCATGTTCATAGAGGCCTGTTTGACCCAAGTTAGGTAGGAATGTACATAATATCATTCAAAAATATATAAGCAAATTTTTAGCAGAATCACCAATGTGGTGCTAAAACTATTCAAGTCAAAAAACGCTGTCTCTGTGCAAAATATAGGATATTTGCGTTAATTGTGCGTAAACGTCTTAAAGCACCTGAACTACTCAAATTGATGAATACATTTATTTTTAATCACATTTATTTGGGGGGTCTTTTATAGAGATTCTTACTACTGCTGGAGACACATCTCCAGTTTCTCCCTCTCTTCAGTGGAGTGATGAAGGTATAGAGTTGGTGTGAAGCATGGATGTGTTTAAAGAAAAAGCACTTGCGTAGCTTTTAAAATATCCTGAAATATTATAATTAATGAAAGCATTACGGTTGGGTACTTTGATCTCACAGAGGAGCCTTGTGACTCTGACAGCACTTATACTTCACCAGTAGAGAGCCAGTCAACACGGGAGGAGGATGATGGTGATGAAGGTAGAGCTATGCACATGCTGCATGGAGTGGGTCTGCTCAACTAACAGATTTATCGTGGACTAAACAGTTATTTGGAAGGGATTTTAATTCAATAATAATAAAGTTTGATTTGACAAACCTGGAACAATAGACCTTAGGTTTATTAATTGTATTAATTGCATCCTTTTCTTATTTCCCTAAAGGTCTGTGAAGCTTTTACAAATGAATGATTCTCCTCAGTTTGTCGGCAAGCAGTACCAGTCTCGCTCATTCAAGATCTTGGATCTGTTTCTCCTGTTATTCAGCAAACATCTGATAGATTTTTGTTTTATTTCTGCACAGGTGTGGGCAGGCTAAGCACAAACATGTCTGTAGCCAAAGAGGACAGCGCCAGCTCACAGGACGATGCAACAGATGAGATCATGGATCGTCTGGTGAAGTCTGTCACCCAGAATCCCACAGAGAGAGCGTCTAGTCCAAAAACACGGAAACGCTCGCGGCTTAACCGAAAGTCATGTGAGTACATTTTAACTGTCAGTGCAAATTATTTTAATTTTTTTTTTTGACCACTGAACTTTAGAACTATTTCTGAAGGTTGTTTTAGCCCTAAACCTGGGGGATGAGATTAAGGATTTATCACTGTTTGCATTCAACACTACCTGTGTCCAAAACACAACCTAATCTGGCTTCTACCATTGCTTAGCTTTCGAAAGCCCCTAAATCTCCCTGTCAGATCCATATCGTAGCACCTTTTTATTTCTGCTTGTGCCAGACTGAACAACCAGACAACACAGAAATCAAACACCACAAAGAGTCTTTTGTAGGGCACGTTCTAGGAACTGTACTTCCTCCAAACCTGAAAATTATTGTGTGCACCTTCGAGATTTTTTTTCAAGGGCTTTTAAATTCTGGTATATCTTAAGGCATGGTCACAGTTATACTGTTTCATGTGATTGTGAATTGGCAAAGGTTTTAGAAAGGGGAATTCACACTTATTTCATGTTTTTTTTTGCCATACTGACCAACAGAAAGCTACTTATTTTGAAAAAGACTCTAGACAGTAGGTGTGTTCTTGCCATGCCATATTTATGGTTACAACTTATAAAAGAAATTTCGCAGAATTAAGGTGTGTATCCTTTGTACCACCTGATAGATCTATTTAGGCATTGATAGAGATGTTCACACAGTGAGGCTAGGAATTATGGGTTTTCTGTAGAACATAATTTATTGTCATCTTACAATTACTGTAATTATGACATGACGTGAATGCAGCTAATGGATAATGCAGTGAGATGGATTTTTCTCCCCTGTACCTTTTAGATATCAGAAATGCTTTTTGTAAAAATGATCCACATTTACTCAGGAGAAGTTCCCCAAAGTGTCAATATTGCAACCGAAACCAAAGTGTTAAACGTACTGTATACTTTTGGAATGCCCTATTTTTTATTGTTATCAGACAAAGATTTTTATCTGGAGATATATTTTTTTAATCAAAAGTAAACCTTAAAAAAAACGTTTTATATTTTAATTTTATGTATAATTTATTGCTGTTGATGTCTTTCTATTGTTATTATTATTATTATTATTATTATTATTATTATTATTATTATTATTAATATAGAAAAGTGATTTTTATAAAATGTTGTCAATGTGATCTGGTGCTGCCATGAAATAGCCAGAGAAGCCGATATAACAATACATTCAAAACACTCTCTCTCTATAAAAATTATCCATGAGGTTATAGTAGCATCATATTTTTTCCTAAACAAAATGTCAATTTTTTTATATATATTTCAGCAATATTTTACATTTTTTTTATTATTATTAATATTTAATATTTAATAACTTTTTTTTAAATCAATCGTGAGTTATAAATTCAAAAGAATTTAATAATTTACTTCATGGAGTGAAGTTAATACTGGTAATTCTCAGGTATTTTTATAAACGTCAAACAAAGATGTAATCATTCATTCTTTCTTTTTTTTCGGCTTAGTCCCTTTATTAATTTGGGGTCGCCACAGCGGAATGAACCGCCAACTTATCCAGCATTTGTTTTACGCAGCGGATGCCCTTCCAGCTGCAACCCGTCTCTGGGAAACACCTAGCTTACCCAATTCACCTATACCCTGTGTCTTTGGACTTGTGGGGGAAACCGGAGCACCCGGAGGAAACCCACGCAACCACGGGGAGAACATGAAAACTCCACACAGAAATGCCAACTGACCCATCCGTGGCTTGAACCAGCGACCTTCTTGCTGTGAGGCTACTCACTATGCCACCGTGGCGCCCGTCAAGATGTAATCAAATAAATATATAAAATGAGTTTGTAAGCTGCGCCATTGGACAATAAATTCAAAATTGTAATTTTATTTGTCACATACCCAGGATAATATGCAGTGAGATGCTTACACAACCACTTGTGCCCTTAAAATAATAACAACAATAAAATAATAATAACAATAGAATCTGAATTATGGAGAAATAGAAGTTATGCGATAGAAAATAAAAGCAAATTTACAATACTGAAAGACTTTCAATATAGAGTATCAACAGTTCAATAGTGGTTAGTACGTAGACAAATACGACCTGAGTTTGATTCCTGGCTCAAGGTCCATTGTCGATCGTTCCCTTCTCTCTGCTCCCTATGCTTTCCTGTCTCCGCTATACAGACCTATAAAATAAAGGTTAAATCTAAATAGTAATAATAATAATAATAATAATAATGTCTAAAATGAGTTTTTAGGTTTAGACAGACCCAGAAAGCAAAAACCGCAGACTGAAGGTTAATGTCATGCTGTGTGTGTGTTGCAGTGCGAAGGACTCTGAAGAGTGGTCTGAGTGTGGAAGTGGTGCAGGCTCTCGGCCTCGGCAGCTCTAACGGGAAGGTCTGAAGCTGGAAGTTCTCATGGTGAAAACACTTGCAAAGCAGCATAAGAGTCCATAAGGAGAGCTGCAATAACATGAGGAAGAACTGTAACAAAGGGATCTTCGCTGAACACAGTTTGTGGAATCCCTGAACCGAAATCTGCCTGCCAATGCGAACAATTCACTGGATGACGCGTATTCTGCATGGACACCTGAAGTGTGTGCATGATATCCTTTAGACATGTTATGATTTGATTGGTACAAGCTTTAAATACATAGTATTAAATACCAGCCTACATTTACTGATGGAGAATAACCGCGCATATGATCCGGTGATGTAAAATGCTAAATATGTTGAACAGATTTAAGTATGAATTGATTTGTATAGAGCTCTAGAGCACAGTTTATACGTCAACGAGATGTATTTTAAGTTAATACTGCATTTTTTTGAAATACAAGTCTTTTGCTATGTTTGTTTTAATAGCTCATGGTTGGAATAACGGAAGCCAGTAGGTGAGATCAGTGCAATAGGGTAACTCAAAACACTGGTTTCTGGACCCATAAATGAAGCCAAAGCCTGGATGAAATGACACTGTCAGCAATGATTGACCATTGAAAACTCTTGGATGAGGTTTAATGTGCGTCTGGAAAGCTGACCCATGTGCACCTGGGCGGTGTTCAACTGAAAATCCTGACATTACCAAGGAGATCTTGATTAGAGAGGACATAAACTAGGTCACATGTTTGTTTTTCTTTTATTTATCGCAGTGCTCTCCTGATAGGTTTGTGGACGCTACAACAGTCCCGTATTCTGCTGTATCACATTTCTGTCCTATTTATTGATGTGCTCTGTAGTCAAGAGAAAGGTTTTCATGCATTCTTCCACTTAATCACTTTTAGTTTTTGATGAATTTGAGGTTGTTTTTTTTAGTTATGCCACTGATATGGTGTTCTAAAATATGTGCATGGAGCAAGAGAAACGTCACATTTAAGGCAGAATGTTTCTGCAGCACTTTTTTTATTATTACTGTTACAAGCACATATTTTAAGCATTTTATAGTATTGCTTTTTTGCACAGGGTTTTATGCTGTAGGACTTTGGAGACACTAGGGGTTGTTTTATGTATGACTTTATTACCTGTCTGCATGAGCGTGCATGTGTTCCTCACAATGAATGTATCATTTTCAGTGCTTCAGCGATGTCATCACTTTTGACACCTGCACGAGGAAAGTTTGTTTGCAAATACAGTTCTTCTCATTTTGGATGTTGTATTCTGATTCACCGATGTTTTACAGGGACATGTTGGCCTTGAATCCAAAGACAGAGCGTGGTTTAAAATTAAATTAAATCTTTTACTAGACTTTTCTTTCCTCTGTTTTCATTCATACTGTAGGACACACTCACACACATGTACAAACAAACAGTAGACACTCACCGGCCTCTTTATTAGGTGCACCGTACCAGTACTGGGTTGGACCCCCTTTTGCCTTCAGAACTGCATTAATCCTTCATGGCATAGATTCAACAAGGTACTGGAAATATTCCTCAGAGATTTTGGTCCGTATTGACATGATAGCATCACACAGTTGCTAATGATCCATGATGTGCATCTCCCATTCCACCACATCTCAAAGATGCTCTATTGGATTGAACATCTGGTGACTGTGGAGGCCATTTGAGTACAGTGAACTCATTGTCATGTTTAAGAAAGCAGTCTGATATGATTCGTGCTTTATGACATGGCCCAATATTCTATTGTCCAATTTTGGTGAGTTTCCTGTTCTTAGCTGACAGGAATGGCACACGTGTGGTCTTCTAATGCTGTAGCCCATGCGCCTGAAGGTTTGATGTGTTGTGTGTTCAGAGATGCTTTTCTGCATATCTCAGTTGTAACGAGTGGGTATTTGAGTTACTGTTGCCTTTCTATCAGCTGGAACCAGTCTGGCCATTCTCCTCTGACCTCCGGCATCAACAAGGCATTTGCGCCCACAGAACTGCCGCTCGCTGGATATTTTCTGTTCTTCGCATTCATGTCAATATGGACCAAAATCTCGGAGGAATAGTTGCTGTACTGTACCTTGTTGAATCTATGCCACAAAAGATTAAAGCAGCTCTGACTAAACCAGTACTGGTTATGTGTACCTAATAAAGTGGCCGGTAAATGTACAGTATGTAAGCATTTTTGCCGACAATACCAGTTGGTCAAAATAACAAACAAGCTTGTGTTTTCATTTTTAGTGATTAAAAATTCGTGTTGTACCACCAAATAATCACAACTAAATGTCTAAAGACGTTTATAAATACACCAGAAAAATGTCAGAAAACATATTTTGGCATTAAAACTCTAAAGTTATAATTATTTTTGTAAATTTTGTCTTTCAGTTAATAAAAATGGGATATACACTAGGTAAAATGGAAGGTAAAAGCTTTAAAAGCTTCATTTTTTTTTAACATTCACTCATTGAGATATTGGTAATATGATATAGTATAGACTCGTCTGATAAGAAAATATATATATATATTAAATATGGAGTGAGTCCAAATGAAAAGACTACACATTGTGGTGTAATTTGGCATTTAAAGAGATTTATGATAAATAAAAAGGGTTAAATGCAGTAATGACAGTAAAAACATTTTCAAGGTTAACTGTTCGTTTATTAATGCATATGTTTTTAACAAACAATGCCTCGTTGCAGTATTATTTATTGCGAGTATTTTCCAGTGAACGACAAGCATCAGAAAAGATTAGTTGTTGTCCTCCTGGGGGCGCAGGTGTCGTTTTAAATTCATTTGACATCTACTTTAATCATTGAGTGATCCATCATTTTAGAAAAGGTAGGTTACTTCAGAGACTAAAACAACTTGTTGATTATTCTGATCAAACAGTCTATGTAGTTCCACTTATTAATGTCATTTACCGTGGCACTGTCACACATACAATAGCTACAGTCTGACTAATAACGCCAGTTTTGCTCGCACTGTTTTGTCGAAGATGAAGATGAAGATGAAGATGAAGATGAGGATGATGATGATGATGAGTGACGGCTCTTTAACAAGATCCTCCTCGCGCACGAACGGATCACGTGTCCGTGTCCGCCAGCTGCACCTTCGTGAGTTACCGGCAAGTGGAGTGTGTGTTTATGTTGTAAACCGGTAACGGGGCGTCCCGCGGAGGGCTTGCCATCGCAACAGGAGCGAATATAAAAGAAATGAAGATGACACGCCGCTGAACGCGCCGGCAAGATGCGGAGCTTGAGTTTGCTCCTGTTCATAACGCTGGCTCGTGATGCAGCGACTGACCTTTACGTGACAGGGGCATCGCTTCCGCCAAAACTCGGGGTGAGCGCTGCTCCTCCCGCCACATCCCCCGTCGCCGCTCGCTATATTCCACGAGAGTACGGGCGTCCCGGGATTGCGCTCGCCCGGTCTGCCGAGGAGCCCACGGCGCCGAGCACAGAGGATGGAGAGTCGCCTCACCACCACGGAGGAGGATTTAAGATAGTGCAGTGGGAATGGAGCTACGTGCAGACACCTTACATTATAGCCAGCTGGCTCTTGGTGGCCAGTGTGGCCAAAATACGTAAGTTCTCGTGACACATTCTGTATGTTATGCTTTCCAGTATACATGTTGTTCAATGATAGAAGGTTTCGCTCTTTATCCTGGTTCATTAGGCGGATAGAGTGGAAAGTTATCTGTGTTGAGGTCATGAATGTGTGTATCTCGGTTTATTAAAGCGAGCCGCCGGTGCTGTGTGTAAAACGGTGCGTAAAAAGCGCAAGCCACCTGCGCTTCCCTTCCACTGGCATTAATTGACCGACGCGGGTCGTTGTCATGGCAATAAAACCCGTGCATTTCCTCACGGACATTTTGATACAATGATAATTTAAAAGGCTTTTAGCTGTGGGGAGATAAGCGAACAGCGTTAAAGTGACAGTAGTGTGCGTTTCAGTTAG
>CAIGQQ010039163.1:7065500-7106393 GCA_903798035.1 Danio albolineatus | reverse complement strand
ATATTGATGCTCAGTTTCATAAAGACATTATAAAAATATCTTCTGGACACAAGATAATTCATAATAGGGCATGCAAACCATGACATGATGTTAATGGCAAAGAACTCGCTTATTAAACATTGAGGATTGTATGTAGAGTTTAAATCGAAGAACAAAATTGTTTACTGGTTATATGTTCTGTGGTGTTTTTTCATGAAAACACACACACTCATACAGTACACAAGCCTACACAAAATGCACTGCCTCCTGTATTTGCATGTGTGGGTGTTTCTCAGGCGTCCCTCCAGCTTGTATTTTTGGCCAAGACGTGCAGTTACATCAGATGATTTAATGCTGGTAGCTCGATCATCTGTTTCTCCCTGATATAATTGCTACCGTAACACACCATAAAAACCCACTCGGAATATTTGTCTTGCATCTGGAGAAAATAGCACTACTGTATCTTGAGCACCTGCACGCAGTGGTCAGATGCCTTTAAGTGCTGAGTCCACACGCAGACGGACCAGCTGTTGAGGGAACAGTACAACAACATGTCACCCTCAACAGTGACCAAAACACAAAAATGTATCGTTATAGAAAGTGGAGCATCTGCCGCTGCAAAATGGTGAACTATTGCAGCATATAATACTGTCGTTGCATTTCAACAGATGATTCTAGAGTCACTGGACATACAGTACAAGGTTTCTGTCTGAAAGTCAGTTTGAATACTGCATATCTATCTATGAGAGAGAGGGAGAGAGAGAGACAGAGAGAGAGGAAAAAGAAGTATGATGGAAATTCAGCCATGCATTCATGTGCAGCATGCAACTTTAATTCATTTTTTGACATTTTGTGAATAGTATAATATGTATGCATATTGATTCATTCACAGCACAGTTTGAAATGCCGGTCCCACTTTATATTAGGTGGCCTTAACTAATATGAACTTACAATGAAATTCATTATTGTGTAAGTACATGAACATGTTTTTACATTGTAATTACAGTATGATCGATTAAATACCTGAATGCAATTACTTCTGTAAATCATTTCTGTAATTACACTGTTAACCATTCCTTACACCAGGCATGTCCAAACCCGGTGCTGGAGGGCCGGTGTCTGGCAGATTTTAGCTCCAACTCCAAGATTTTAGCTAACACACCTGCAAGGATGTTTCTAGAAAGCCTAGTAAGAGCTTCATTTGCTAGCCCAGGTGTGTCTGGGGTTGGAACGAAACTTTACAGGACACCGGCCCTGCAGAACCGAGTTTGGACACCCCTGCCTTACACCTTACCCAACCCTTAAACCTGCCCATACCACCAAACATGTCCTTAACCCTACCTGTATCTCCCCCTCAAGAGCACCAGAAGTGTTTGGCAATACATTATGAACACAGTAAGTACATTGTATTTATTTTTTGATCCAAGTAGTAGTTAAGGCCACATGATGTAAAGTGGAACCGAAATGTCATATCTAATTATGATATTATGATTTGTGTGTGAATTTATGTAGTTCTTATAGGTATTTTCATAACAATAAAAACACTTAGAGGTGAATTCTGGGAAATTTGGACGCTTGTTTTGCTACATAAAGGCTTATATAAGTTAGACTTATATAATATTTGAGTAATATCATATGACTGCATTAAATCTCAATGAAACGTTAGTACAAATAGTCAATGTTTTAACAGAGCTCCTCCAGGAGCCTCTGGTCGGGGGGTGGGCACCGACTTCTGGTGCCATCACAGAGAGGCCATAAGTCACTTCGCAAAACCTTTTTATCCAACGCTCCATGCTGGTGGAATGATCTTCCCACTTCCCGTTTAAACAACAATTACAAACCCATCTTTTCTGAGAACACCTGAACCCTGGTGAACAAAACCTGTAGAAGCACTCTCTCTCTCTCGCTCTCTCTCTATCTTTCTCTCAATTCAATTTAATTAATTTCAATTCAATTCAATTCAATAATTGCTTTATTGGCATGACAAATGTTACAAATGTATTGCCAAAGCATTTTTAAAGTTTACATTAAAAGTAACATACTAAAAACACTGTACACACAATAGATAGTAGTAGTAAAAAAACAAACAAAAAAACCCCAAGATATTTATTTATAATAATTAAAATATAAATAGTATATCATATAATTCAATATATCATATTATTGAACATATACTGTATTGTTGAAAATATCATATAATTATTATTATTATTCAGTATATCATACTATTCAGTATATCATATTATTATTCAATGTATCATATTCACATTTATCAATAAAAAATTGATCAGAATAAACTGTACATTTAACAATCAACATTTTGGGATAAAACAGTAATAAAAAACAATAATAGTCAGCATATTAAGAATGATTCACTTATAATAATCTAGGTGTGTGTGTTTTGTCATACAAAGGGTGAAACTGTGTTTCTTTCCCTGACATCTGGGCTTTATCTTGAATATTAGGGTTTTGGTTTTCTCTCTCTCTCCTCTTCAAATTTAAGTGTCTTTGGACAAATGTAAATGTTATAGTTCAATCATGTAAATTTCTAAAAAGTAGTATTGATCAAATCTCATAAATTTGTAATAAATGTGGCTTGGTGCTAATTGTAGCATTAATGCACCTATAAGTCTGCTGCGATTGTATTTTTCTATATTTTTCATATATTTACAAAAGTGCTTACTTCAGCAGATTGAAGGTATGTTACAAGTATATGCATGAACAATCGTGGGACTAGCTCTGCCTCGCTTTGAGGCTGGAAAAAAAGCATGTACCGTAGTATGTACTGTTATTTCATGTGTGTTTAAGTGTATGTATTATCACTAAATGACATTTGAAACGCTCAGAGTTCATTTCTATCTTAAATTTCTGATTAAACAGTCATTTACAATGTCAGAACTTGATTCCATCTGACTATCGGTTTATCTGTAAACAGACCACAAGTAATGATATCCATATCATTAGCATAGTATAGCATAGCATGGTGCTTAAACATTCACACTCGCGTTTGTTGAGTCATGGGTGAGACTAGGCACCATCTCATTATACGCACACTCTAATTTAATGATCGGCCTGTTCTAATGTTAATAAAGATAATAGCAGAACGGCTCTCCACTCTGTTCCTAATTACTTTCGCTCCATGCGCAAAACTTCTCTCTCTGTCTGTCCCTGAAAATGAAGGGCATTGGTTTAATTGGATTTAATATTCTTTCATTATGGCTGTAATTACATGTGGGATGATTACCTAAGTGCTTAGATACATAATAATTCAAAAGCAGAAGATCTTGTGATTAAAATGATTTGGCAACAGCAAACATCACATTCATGAACACAATGAATTAATATTCTATCACAACAGTGAGAGTTTGGAGCGGCTCACCCGCAGATATCAGTACTGTATGCTTTTAAGTGAACACGCTGCTCTTATTACAACATATTTTTAAAGTATCTAGACATGAATCAGAATATATTAGTGTTTGTGTGCACACTTGCATGTGTTTGTGCAGATGTCTAGTGTGCTTATTTTGGGTGTACGTCAGTGTTTTTCTGTCCTTGTGTGAATGACTCATGGAGAGCGGTGATTGTTGTGTTTCTTGGCGGAGGTGTGCACTGTTTTCCCTCCCACACAAAATCTCTCTGATCATGGAAACATTAATAATGATTAGATTCTCTCATTATGCCATAATCTGTTGTTATTTTACTCTCTTGCATTACGGGAGGGCCACTTGTATGGTATAAAAGAAGGTCAGCCTTATTCAGCCCTGTGTATTAACGTTGTTTTCCGTACGATATCCATAATGAAACATCTCATGGACTGTTAACTTTCTCTTCGTCCACATAAGCAGTACTTTTGTGTTGTGTTTGTAAAGTGTTGACTTGCACCACATGCTTCAGGGAGTCGAGCGAGCTAGGTTATTGCTGTCTGATGGTTCCTCTCTTAACAATGTTTTGTACGGTCATTTGATATGTTTGACATGCGAATGGAAACAAACTGCATTTTCTCATGGAAATATTGAGATTAGTTCATGACTTTCAATGCAGCCACAGTATGGTCTCGCATTTTATTAGTGAGTTTAGCATGCTGTGCTTACTGTGGCACATTGACTCAGTATTTGTCATTGTAGGTTGGCGTGGTGTTGTGTAACGTTTCATCTGAAACCATGGTATGGAATTACAGCACCCTCAAGATGTAAACTACTTTTTGAATGAGGCTGGTTGACTGCCATGGGCCATAAAGGGGTTTTGCTACTTGTGCATTCAGCTATTATATGTTATTGTGTGTTGCAGTGTCTATGAAACTGGTGTGTTCATCTTTACGCTTAATCCGAACAGGTGGACATTTTATGATACAGTCTTTTTTATTGATCTTTAAAAGCCATTTTAGAATAAGATGTTTCATGTTGACCTTTGGCCCTTAAGGCCTGCTAAAAGTAAAATGGACATAAATGTGTGTTTATCTTTTTCTGTTCTTTAAAGATCTGTTTATTATAAGAATTCGCTGTAGTCTACTGTGCAAATTAAAGCAGGATGGATTCTGACTGGCTCAATGTATTTATCATTAATTAGCTGGGGAAAAAGTGATTCTTTTACCAGGGATGGGTTGCAACTGGAAGGGCATCCGCTGCATAAAGCATATGCTGGATAAGTTGGTGGTTCATTCCGCTGTGGCGATCCCAGATTAATAAAGGGACTAAGCCGAAAAGAAAAAGAATGACTGAATGAAAAGTGATTCTTATGTTATTTAAATGTTATTTGGATATTATACCTGGATTTTGCCATTCGTTTTTTTTTTATATAGTTTTTAATTGTTTTGATTATTGTTATATCGTTGGTGTGAATGGGCCTTGAATCATATTTTTTCAGCCTGTCTTCTTTTTATATAAAAAAATCTCATAAATTAAAAATCCAAAAGATTTAATGTAAAATGTATTAATTTAAAGGCTTTTAGGATGCAAAGCTAGATTCTAAAAGCCCAGTGGTATAGCAGACGAGCTTGTACTTTGGTGGGGTTCTGCATGGTGGGGGTCTCAAAAAGTTTCTTTAATCAAAATCTTTAAACAAATATTGTTCAGTTTGTATAATGACTGATAAAAAATACTACAGTGTAATCCATTAAATTCCATACACAGAATATTTTACTAAATTCACACATGAACAAAATCAAATTGAAAAATAAAACTGCATGACTGCGCCTCAAAGCGCATCCTCTCTCTCTCTCTCTCTCTCTCTCTCTCTCTCTCTCTCTCTCTCTCTCTCTCTCTTTCTCTTTCTCTCTTTTTCTTGTAATATTTTGTTAAACAAAAATGGAAATATTTAGAATAATAAATAAAAGAGTAGCTTTTTTAAAACAGTTTTTGCTGTTAATTACAAAATCATAGTGGCAGCACAGTGGCTAAGTGGTCAGCATGGTCACCTCGGAGCAATATGTTTGCTGGCTCGAGTTGGTTAGTGGTTGGACTATGAGGGTGCTTTGGTTTCCCCATAATTGAATAAACTTAGTAGGCCATCTAGTGTGTGTGAATGGAAGGGTGTATAGGTGTTTTGCAGCACTGAGGTTTGTAATATCTTATTGTTGGGTTGTGGCAGGAAGGCTATCTGATGTGTAAAACAATTGCAAGAGTAATAGGCGATTCATTTTGCTGTGGTGACCCCTGATCAGGGAAAAAGCCAAAGGAAAGTGAATGACAAAATGATTTATTGTGCCAGTACATTAAGGTAGCACTTTGATTCATTAATTCAGATAGTTTGACCCACATAATGACCCAGGACAGACTTTCCAAACTCACTGTTCTCGGCAGTGAAGCGACCTTGTGCATCAGATATGTGCAGGTAATGTCCACAGTTTGTGCTACACTGTAAAAGCCTAACTACAATGTGGGGGTGGGGGTGTTATCACCTTTATTGTACAGGACATTAGAGTTGACACAGGAAAGTGTGGGGAGCAGGAAGAGGGGAACAGGATCGGGACCGTGAGCCAGGATTTAAACTTGCGTTACCGTGAGCACCTCAGTGCTTTATATCAGCACACTTAACCACTAGGCAATTGGCACACTACATACACAATTTTTTTTAGCAACTCACTCACAGGTAGTCATATTTTGAGGATGCAGGGTCTACGGTTACGGTAGATACATTACGGTACATTACGGTTTGCTTTTTGGTTCCTTTTGACAATGGAAAAAAAAAGCGTACCGAATTGTACCATATCGTACCGCTCAGTGGAAACAGGCCATATCAAAGAAAAAATGTTCTTTAGTCTGATGAAGAGTCTGTTGAGATTGTTTGCATTACAGTGCAGCACATATCTATATGAAAGGGATGAAGATTCATAAAACGTTTTAGTGACATTTCAACAAAGTATATTTATCTATGTTTTATGACAGTGAGTAATATCTCTGATCTACTGTGATCAATCTTTATCAACCTTTTTCTCTGCTCTCTCTTTTCTGTTTTCTGTGATCTTCAGTTTTCCACTTCTCTCAGCGTTTCACCACAGCAGTCCCGGAGAGCTGTATGCTGATTCTGCTGGGTCTTGCTCTGGGAACAGTGGTTCTGCTCGCCAGCAAAAAGCAACCATATCAACTGGACCCCGGGCTTTTTTTCCTCTTTCTCCTGCCAACTATAGTGGGGGATGCTGGGTATTTCATGCCTTCACGGCTGTTTTTCGACAACCTGGGTGCCATTTTGATGTACGCTGTAGTAGGCACTTTGTGGAACGCCTTCTGCACTGGATTCTGTCTCTATGGAGTCAAGATGGCAGGGGTTATAGGTGAGTGCCTGAGGATGCTATATGGTTTTGCACAACTATAAAAATGTAAGAACTTGTGTGACTTTTAAACAGCTCTTCATAACAGTGCTTTCAGTGTCTCTGAGCAGCTCAATTCATGGTAAATAACTTAACCACTTTACAAGTGGTGTTTCTTTAGTAGCTTATAAAAACCTATAGAAAGTGCTGCATCTGATCCACATTTTTAAAAGTTGTTTATAAATCTATTTAAAAAGAGAATTGAAAAAGAAAAGCTTTGTTTTATTTTATTAAGAAACAAACAAAATGGGGCGCCGCGGTGGCCTAGTGGGTAGCACGTTCGCCTCACAGCAAGAAGGTCGCTGGTTCAAGCCTCGGCTGGGTCAGTTGGCATTTCTGTGTGGAGTTTGCATGTTCTCCCCGTGGTTGCATGGGTTTCCTCCGGGTGCCCCGGTTTCCCCCACAAGTCCAAAGACATGCGGTACAGGTGAATTGGGTGGGCTGAATTGTCCGTAGTGTATGAGTGTGGATGAGAGTGTGTGGATGTTTCCCAGAGATGGGTTGCGGCTGGAAGGGCATCCGCTGCGTAAAAAATATGCTGGATAAGTTGGCGGATCATTCCGCTGTGGCGACCCCAGATTAATAAAGGGACTAAAGCCGAAAAGAAAATGAATGAATGAATGAACAAACAAAATGAATGAATCTGTTGTTACATTAACAATACTTAGTAGTAGCAGTAGTTGAAGTATTAGTAGCAATAGTAATAGTAATACTATTACTAATTAGGGGCCAAGCACCGAAGGTTCCTGTTCTTATTCTTCTACTTCTTCCGCTCTGGGAGTCCATGTCAGCCCTATGAACTGTTTGCGGCATTTGTGCAACTTTGGCACACTGACTCTAACTCAAACTCTTCAGCACCACCACTTCTCCAAAGTTTCACTTACAGATGTCTCTAGTTCAAAACGTCTCTTTTACCGCCGTTCTTGAGGCCGCCACCGTGGTATTTACATGCGCCAACAGCTTTTGGCCGTGTCAAAAATTGCTATATTTTACGAACGCATAGGCGAATTGTTATGAATGTCGGTATGTGTGTTCGGGACTGTGCCCTGAAGGTGTCACAGCACCACCTTTTGGTTAAAACGTCATAACGATATTTCTAAAAAATTCTAAAAATGCTAATTACTTGTGACTATTTTTGCCTATTGTTACGAAACTTGTCCCGATACATTCCTTGGGTTGTTCTGAGAATATCGATACCAATTATGCCTTAATCAACTAAACTTCCTGTCCGCCATCTAGCCTTAAGTCAGTTTTTTTGAAAAATTTGTCGCTGATTTGCACCAAATATGACTCTGACCATCTTCAGACCATGCTGACAAAAAGTTATTGAGTTTTCCAGTTGCTCTCTAGCTTGTTGTCCTGTCTGTTTATGATGTGGCCACTGGGCTGCTTGGCCCCGATAATTGCTGCTTGCAGCTACATTTACAACGATTATTATTAAATACTTTACAGTTCTCTTTATTGTTTTTTCACTTTTATAATAAGAAATGAAAATATTTACAATAATACTATGTGTTTTCTGCCACTGTTTGCTTTTTAAATTAAATAATGTACATACAGTTGCATGACTGGTAAAAAAACTGGTTTCCCAATTACCAGCCAATCACGAGTGCAGAGCACTGGAGAACTTGTGTGGCTGATTTTTCTGATATGGCTTTACTATTATTCTCAGCTGAATATACAGGCTATATATTTATTGCATTTAAACATTTGTTCAGTTTTGGTCACATTGTAAGATTATATATACATTTCTTCTCAATTGTTTTTAATTAACACATTCAGTTTAATATAATTTTAATATTGTTAAGTTTAATATTGTTTAATATTGTTTAATATTAAATTTATATTAAAAAGTTTAATAGTTTTATTTTGTTATTTATACTAATTTTATTAAACACAGGTTGCTCAAAGTATTCCATTAAACACTCAATTAGCTGTTATTTTTAATACAGTACCGATCTCAAAGACAGTCCTAATGGAGCATAGGGGGTTAAAGTGCACTATGACTTGAACTTGATGTCTAGTTCTTTAATCACTGCATGCTAAGCTATGGTTAAATTGGTTGTAATTATTGACTGAATTTCTTTGTGTTGTGTGTGTGCAGATGACAAAGTGGATGCAGGTTTGATGGAGTTCTTGTTGTTTGGAGCTCTGATCTCTGCTGTGGATCCTGTAGCAGTGCTTGCTGTGTTTGAAGAAGTCCATGTGAACGAGACACTCTTCATCATCGTCTTTGGCGAGTCATTGCTCAATGATGCCGTCACTGTGGTGAGTCAGTTTTTTTTAAATAATCTTCCCTTATATTACTCACAAGTGCTTTCATCTCTAAGTTAACTTATAAAATGGATTTACATGAATTACATGCTCCTAGTAGAGTGTAATGCTGCATCTGTTGGTGAGGAAATAAACTACCAATACAATGCCTGGGGTTGGAAGTGTTTTACAGGAGGTTTTACTCTTGTTTATTGTTTGATTTGTTTCAAAAAAGTTCCATTGTTGCAGTTTCTTGTTTACTTCGCTAAAACAGGCCAAAAAATGCACCGGTTCTGCTATTGCAAAATTTTTATTGTTTAATTTGTTTTAAAAGGCCATTAGTTAATATTTCAGTGCTGATTTTTAACATCATTACTTCAGTCTTCAGTGTCACATGATCCTTGAAAAAGCATAATAATATGCTGATTTGCTCATGTAACATTTCTTTTTATTCATGTTGAAAACAGTTGCGTTGCTTCATTTTTTTTCTCATTTTTCAGCATTTAATTTTTTTTGCTGAATTTTGAAAGAACAGGATTTGTTTTAAATTGCATTATAATCTTTATTATTTAAGAGTATAAAAGTATTTACTGTCACTTCATCAATGTAATGTTATCCTCGCTGAAAAAAAATATTAATTTCTTTTTAAAAAATATCTAGACAGCATAGCATTTTTAATTAATTCTATATGTACATCCAGCAATATAGACAGTAATTTTTGGCATAATTGATATTGAAATGATGTCAACGTTTACCTATTTTTACCTACTTACTCTAATGAATGTCTTGTGGACGTGTACGCATTATAAAGGCTGAGGGAAAGCTTTAAGGGAGACGAGAAACATCTCTTCCTCATACGTCTATGTTCTTTCTGTTGAGTCGCATCTCTGTTGTTATGGTAACCCTACAGCAGAACACTCTGCTGTTGTGCTGACATGATTATATTATAAGACATACCCAAAAGTCATTTACTAGCTCTGGAGAAGCAAATCGATAGTAAATGACTTTGGCTGAGGCATTGCCACTGAATTATCCAAACCATTTCCTTTTTTTTCTTTGTATTTTTTATATAATTACTCGGGGTACATACAGAAGCTACTGGCTTAAGAAAAGCAGATTGTCTGTAATTATTGTTTATACTATGTGTTGTTTTTGGGATCGTGTTGTTTCATATCAACAGAATGTTAAATTAGAGTGAGCATTGCTGGCCTTGTGTTGACTGTTTTAGCATTATTAGAATAATTTATATCTCTATATATACTATATTGAAAATTAGAGCATATTTTGCTAGTTGTTTATTTGTACCGGTGCCTTGTTTGGTTTAGATCTATCATGGAAAAAAGTCCCTGTTTTTATTGGAAAACACATTCTAAAATGTTCTAACATGGAATACATGGACATTATAATTGTGTTCTAACAGGTTTCCTCGTGCAGTAAATGCTGTAAGACTCTCAATATGTTTTTAGTGTTTATTAAGTGAGGGACATACTCAATAGGGCCAGGTCGCAGCATCAGAACAACAGCTGTAGTATTATAGTAAACGATAGTGTTCACTGGAACAACAGCAAGTCTGTTCCTTTAGTTTGTAGACATCACATTTATTGATCTATGTGTAGAGGATTACACCCGGTCAGTCTTTATCACTCAACAAATCACCCCTTTACTTAACCTTAGATCATTCATTCATTCATTTTCTTTTCGGCTTAGTCCCTTTATTAATCCGGGGTCGCCACAGCGGAATGAACCGCCAACTTATCCGGCATTTGTTTTACGCAGCGGATGCCCTTCCAGCCACAACCCATCTCTGGGAAACACATCCATACATTCTCATTCACACACATACACTATGGACA
Source organism: Danio albolineatus (assembly GCA_903798035.1). Taxonomy (NCBI): domain Eukaryota; kingdom Metazoa; phylum Chordata; class Actinopteri; order Cypriniformes; family Danionidae; genus Danio; species Danio albolineatus. The sequence goes on along the minus strand of CAIGQQ010039163.1, from coordinate 7,095,503 downwards.
ATTTAGCTTACCCAATTCACCTGTACCGCATGTCTTTGGACTGTGGGGGAAACCGGAGCACCCGGAAGAAACCCACGCAACCACGGGGAGAACATGCAAACTCCACACAGAAATGCCAACTGGCCCAGCCGGGACCTGCCCCAACCGGGGATCGAACCAGCGACCTTCTTGCTGTGAGGCGAACGTGCTACTCACGCGCCACCGTGGCGCCTACCTTAGATCATCTCCCCCTAAAAAACATCAAGCTCCATCTTCGTCTGAAATGTGATAGCATGGGAATATCCATTTATGCTTCATTCCACAGGTTATATGATGAACTGTAGTGGCAGACTTACAGTACTCTATAAAGGTCTTAAATCATGTAGTGGAATATTTCTCACTTGCTCTTTATAGGTCAATTGTGATTGCTGTAAAAAATCTGTCCAACACAAAGGGCGAATCTGTCATTCTGCTTTCACTTTTCTTATACATTTTTTTGTATACAGACTAATCTAAAAGTAATACTGATTTTAAATATTATTTGGATTTACTTACTTAAAAAGGGATAGTGGATAGTGGGATAGTGGATACTGAAAGGCCTGGTTTTAGACCACAATAATTCATTAATATGGTGTAAGGCAGTGGTGCTCAACCCTACTCCTGAAGATCGACCTTCCTGCTGAGTTCAGCTTCTACCCTGAATAAACACACCTGAACCAATTAATTAGGACCTGAACAGCACTAGATAATTACAGGCAGGTGTGTTTCATATGTGTTGCAACTGAAATCTGCAGGACGGTCGATCTCCAGGAGCAGGGTTGGTCACCCCTGGTGTAAGGCCTTCTCTTGCAGCTCTCTCTTGCCTTCTCTTCTCTTACAGCATCAATTTGCCTTGGGAATGAATGACAGATAAAATTCCTGCACTTTGGCTAGATGGATTTTGAGCCATTTTTCTTAAAGAATAGTTGCCAGGTCACTATGTGATGCTGGTGGAGAAAAACATTTCCTGACTCTCTCCTCCAAAACACCCCAATGTGGCTCAATAATATTTAGTTACTTTGCAGGTCATGGGAGACGTTCATCTTCACTTTCATGTTCAAACCACTCTGTCACCAGTATTGCTGTGTGTATTGGTGCATTATCATCTTGATACACAGCACCGCCTTCAGGATACACTCTTTGAACCTTTGCACATAGTCTTCCTGAATGGTTCGATAGTTCTTGGCAGTGACGTGTCCATCTAGCACAGTAATTGGGCCTAGGGAATGCCATAATATTGCAGCCCAAACCATCACTGATCCAACCCCACTCTGGTCACTCTGGGCATGCAACAGTCTGGGTGGTATGCTTCTTTGGAGCTTCTCCACACCGTAACTCTCCCTGGGGAGGACAGCGAAGGTGGACTCATCGGAGAACAATACATGTTTCACATTGTCCATAGCACAAGATATTACGTGCTGGCACTATTAAAAACGATGTTTCGCATTGGCACGACTGACCAAAGGTTTGACTATAGCAGCCTGGCCATGTATATTGACCCTGTGGAGTTCCACATATATTTCTGCAGTGAGGTAGGCAGCTGTGGATATATCTTTTTGAGTACAGTCTGGGTTGGCACCATGGCATCCTTTTCAGACAGCTTCCTTTCCCCCAGTTCAGTATAACTGATGTAATCAAAACTGCTTGATCACCAAAAATGTTTAACATCATTTTTAAAAACTATCTTCAAAATCTTCCACAGAATGAAGAAAGTAATACATGTTTATAACCATAAGCGGGTGAGCAAATGAAGACAACATTTATATTTTTGGTCAACTATCCCTTTAAATGCCATCTTAGCCATAATAATTATGCTGCGTTCTCGTACTGCTTTTTGAGCTGGATTATAATGAGACTTCTGTCATAAGTCTCCATTATTTATACGATTAGTTGTAAAGTTACCACAGTCACATTCTAGGGATTTTCCCCCTCTTGAGCAGGTTCTCACCAGGCTTCAGTGTAGAAGTGGCTGCAGATTATAGTGTGATTGAGTGTGTTTTACTGGGAGGTCAGTGAGCACTTGATGTCGGCTATTGAGACTGTAATAACCTTCTTCTTTCATACATTCACAATAAACATGGTCATGACACAGATCGATGCTGTAATTGAAAGCTGCAATCTGAACTCACTCAAACCAGCATGCACTTAAATGTCTAGCAACTGTTACATAAAAGTCTGCTGGGACTTCACATTCGAACTACTGTAGTCTATTGCTTATTAAACACTTGACATTATTGATAGTCACTGAACCACAGACTAAATTAAAATCGTACAGGCTTCTTGAAGATGACTGTTTGACCGCAGAACAAGCAACATGTTCTCAATTAAGAATTCTAATATTTCCAACAATATGGTGCCATGACCCGGATAGAGACTGAAATCACAAATTTAGTACAGTAACAACAAATAATCTCTCACTTTTACCACATATGTTTATTTATTTGAATACTTTCATTCAGCGAAGATTTTTGAAATTCAAAAGTGACAGTACTTTGAACTCAGTAGGCACTTAACACTTACTGTTGTCATAAGAATACACTGAGGAAAACGTCACATCTTAAACACACTAAAAAGCAGAAGCCTATCTGTCCATAGCAAACGTATCTGTCAGAGCGTCTGATAGGGTTAACCACTGGAAACTATATGTGTTAAAAATCATATTAATTATTTTAAGTAGGGGTGTCAAAATTAATTGATTCTTCGGTGCACGGCGATGCAGATGCGAACAATTCGATATCAGTTCAATAATATATCATTAGGCATGGGCTGGTATAAGATTCTGACGGTGTGATAACCTTGGATAAAAATAGCACGGTTTCAGGGTATGACAGTATTGTGTTTACTGCTCTAAAATATATTCTTTTTAAATGTCTGGCTAAAAAAACAAAACCTTTTTCCCCTTTGAACACGATATATTTTATTTTGAGAAACATTTAAAGTATTTTGGGGCAGTAAACAAGTCAGGCTAAAAAATTCAAGTGAATCATTGACTTCTGCGGTTTCAAAAACACAGATGTCTTTACAATTTACACCTAAAAAACTAATTTAAAAAACTGTAAATAAAAAAAAGTCTTACTCATACCTTAGGAAAGGTATAGCAGAAAATTTTGGTGGTATGAAAACCTTGACTTTTCCAAACCGCGGTATACCTTGAGAACAGTTATCGTCCCATGCCTATATATCATAACCGGTTTTTATGTACTGCTGTCATTTAAATCCAATGGCAAGGCGAGGGCGAGTAAATGAAACGCTCCTACTACCTATTAAAAAGCAGATAATTGTGCACTATTCACTGCTTGTGAGTTTGCTGGACAGTCTTTCACTGACACTGAAGAAGGTACAGCACGAGCCGCTATTTCGCTTAGGGAGAAATACTGTAAAACACCTTTGCTTCTCTCTCTCTCTCTCACTTTGGACATTTGACCTGCTGGTGTGTTTGTGAGTTAATTTTTCCTCTCCTCGGCTGTTGAAGCGATACATGTGGATGCAGACAGGAGCGTGCTTGAGGTGCGAGTTTTCTCCACTGCATCAATTATGGATTACCTGTGATAATCGTGTATTATGCGTCAATAGACTGCAACTGCGGCTGTTCTTCCCCCGTCACTCATTGTTGACGAACAGTGCTTTCATTTTTAAAGCCAATCGCAGCCCTTTCTGTTGAGTGGGTGAAGACAATGACCAGTAGGGGTGTAAGAGCTCGCTCGACATCACTCAAAAAGCAAGCCTGATAATATTCACATTAGTTTATTGCCTTTAAATGCTCATGGTGTCTTCTGTGCATGTATTGGAGTTTTGTCTAAAACATTCAAAAAGAGTGTTTTCTTTGAGCAGGTAATAATTAATAATTAAAGGTGCAGTTCATATATGACTGCTTGAATTAAAGGACACAATTGTATTACAATTAATATATAAACATTAATATATTGATAAATTTAAATACAATTTTTTCTTATGTATGGAAAGTATCGTCAATGCACCGTGATGCACCAAGATATCGAACTGAACCGAATCAATGGCATGATAATCGTAACCAACCGAACTGTGAATCCAGTGTAGGTTCACACCCCTAATTTTACTGTAAGCCATTTATACAAAACACGACTGTGTTTTTGACAACTTGGATTATGCACGTTCCACTTTTTAATTGTAATATTTTACCCATTACTGATTTTACTTTATTTTGATCAAACTAATACAGCCTCTGCAAACATTTGTTTGTGCAAAGAATTGTTGAAATTGGAAGATGCATTTCTAATTCTCTCAACAGGTCTTATATAAGGTGTACATATCATTTGTGGAAGTGGGACCAGGGAATGTTAACACTGCAGACTATTTTAAAGGAATTGGTAAGTCCAAAATATGATATATGTCATGTTGGGTGTAACATTTAATCAAAAATACATGTAATAATACATGCTTTTATTATTCCAGCCTCCTTCCTCATTGTCAGTATTGGAGGGACTTTGGTTGGTCTCATCTTTGCCGTTATTCTGGCCTTCTTCACTCGTTTCACAAAGAAGGTGCGCATCATAGAGCCGATGTTCATCTTCCTGTTGGTTTATCTGGCCTACCTGACAGCTGAGCTCTTCTCACTGTCCGCTATTCTGTCGTGAGTATCATCACTGCTAGCAAACTCATCTGAATAATAATTCTTAACTAAAGGGATGGTTAACCCAAAGATGAATATCTACTCAAGTGGTTGCAAATCTTTGAGTTTCCCTTTTTCTGTTGAACACAGAAGACCATATTTTGAAACAATTTGGAAACCTGTAGTCATTGACTTTTATAGTAATGAAAACAAATATGATGGAAGTCAATTATTCCAACATTTTTCAAAATATCTTCTTTTTTGTTCAACAGAAGAAAGAAATTCAAACTAGTTTGTATGAAGTAAAGGGCGAGATAATTCTTGGGTGAACTATTCCCTAAAAATTCAGGCTCTACGTTGTTGTAAAATACATATTTATTAACACAAATCTTAACATTAGTTATGAAAAATTAAACATGACTGAAAACGTGGAATGTAGAAAGATCTACATGGGTAATGTACAGTAATAGTATAAACAATGTCATTGACAGGTCCCCCTCGTAGAAAAATAATTCAGTTTCTGTGACAAACTCTAGTGGCTGACATTTAAATTGGTGAGAAGTTAAATGACAGGATTAATGCGGACAGAGCGAATGATTCATGCTGTAAGAGCAGTTCAGTGAAAGAGAGAGCGAGAGAAACATATGAGCTTAATAGAGGAAAGATAATGAAAACATCAGGGTCAATGATACATTAAATTGAGAACTGATGAGTGGGTTTGTATGAGCAGCACGGTGATGTTGTTTATGAATATTTCCATTACAAACTTCAATTTGAAGATTGTGTCAGATTGTTTTCAAGCCATGTGTGCTGACCTGTAAATCTTGGTCATACATCACATAATGAGATTATGAGCAGAGGAATTAGATTGTTAACCCATTTTAGTATTGCTCACGCAGCAGTACAATAGATTTTAAGATGCAGAGTCATGCTTGGATTTAAGATGCCGTAAGGCCAGAAATCAGTAGTTCAAAAATGTAGGAATGAATTCCCTTGGACATGACTTAAACTAAACGTGTTGATCTGCTTGTTTTGTTTTGGACTGTATATACTAATGCATTGCTTAGAGCGCCCCCTCGTGGCTCTTCATCACATGTACTGCACGTGGTGGTACTGAGTTACAACTGAAATGAATCAAACACAGTGGAATTTAAAGATAGTGGGTAAAAGTTATATAAAAATCGATGATATGAATATGATCTCATCATTATAAATCTGCACTCTGGTTTCTGGTCTGTTCAGTGATTAATGTTGTGTAACAATAGGCCTATAGGGAATGCACTGTATGCAAGGGAAAATGTCATATCTTTGTCTTATGTTATCTATTCTTTATCTATATCTATCTATTTTCACATGTTTTTATTGGCAAGTGGAAATCACTAAACATTGTTAAGGTATTAACTAATTTATATTTAAAGGGGTGGTCCACAATGTATTGTTAAGGCTTGGTTGTGTTTATAAGATTCAAAGCAATGTGTGCTCATGCTTCATTTGCAGAAAAATCATGTTATTTTTTCACATATTTTACTTTGATTATATACAGCTACTCAGCTAAAGACAACGATCATATTTCCAGTGCTGTGTCCCAATCCGCATACTATTGTATCTGTCCTAAATAGTATGTGAAAATAGAATTAGTATGTCCCAAATCGTAGTATGTTGAAAGAGTATGCCAAAAGTTCCCGAATGGTTTACTATTTCCTGTCAAAATTTGAAGTGTAGAAGCGTCCATACTCTGACCGCTGATATTGCCCACAGTGCATTGTGCGTTGCACGTGAAATTAATTAGAACTACAAAACTCGGGTGAAAAGTGTAAACAAACTACAAACATGATGGACGGACGAGACCAACCGTCCAGCAGAGGCTTCGGTAAAGATGTTTGTATGACTGTTAGTTAATATCTAGCCCACTGGAGAATATTTAAATGGCGTTGTCTGTGTTATATTTCATCTACAATAACAATACTGAACTTAAATAAAGACGTGTTTGGACATTAAAGTCTGAATGCAGAATTATCCAAAGACCTGAGGAGATTTCTCTGCATGAAAGACTCGTGAATGGGAGATTATCCTGCTGCGACAGAAATGTGGATGATTGACAGGGCTCTTAACTAAGCAACACAACGATCTGTTAACGAGGAAGTAGTATGTCCCAAAGCTTGCATACTCTTCTTTTACACACTCAAAAATATATTTTTTTCCTTCACAAAAAAGGTGCATACTTTTAGGGTGTAGTATAAGTATGCGAATTGGGACGCAGCACTAGTTTCTCCGAAAGGCCCACCCTCAAGAGGCTCCACATCGCCACATCACGCCCCTACAAGCACACGCTTTAGCGCTGTGTAAACAGTAGCAGAATCAGACAGAAAATGAAGAGCACACAGCTGAACCTCACGCCTGCTCTCTAAAATAAAATCTGACAAGTGTCTTTCGCATATATTCGGAATAAGCATGTGTGAGTAATATAGAATGTTCTCATATCTCTTGCAAGTTTGGTACTTGAGATGTAGAATGCAGGGAAAGCGGCCGCATAGAGAGACACTGCAAGCGCTGCTGAAGATTGTTTACAGCAGTTTGACTGATAAATATGAACTTGTAGCTAAATTGTTAGCGGTGCCAAACAGCATTTCCCATTGTTTACATCCTTGTTTACGTCCTCGCTACAACATACTGTTATCGTTAGAAACTGCATGTAGTTGATCAATTTTAACAAATAAAAACACACAGGTTGTGGCTCAAAATCCACAGCTTCGTCTATTGGAGGAGTTTTAGCCGAATCCAGCAGTGAACTGGGAGAGTTCTGGAAGTTCTCCTTTGTCAAATGCTAGAGTTATATCTTTTATTATAATTCTCTGCAACATAATTCAAATTGAACTGTAAGGACTACTCTCTTTGTTTCGTGTCGTTTGGAAGCCTAATAAAGAAACAGAACACACTCTGTGGAAATTTCTCTGCTATAACATTACAGCGCCTCTGGCCACACCCCGTTGCTGCGCAGCGTGTATGTGAATGATGAATGCGCGGAACCTGGAGCATTTATGATCTCATTAACCTGGATGTATTTTTTTGTAGTCCCCAAATTCGTTCGCTGTAGGCTTTTCTAAGCTAACTCTGTAAAAGCCAATGTCTCCCTTTGCATTGAGCATATTGCATTCAGAGATGTTGTTTATGTTCACACAGCTACATTACACATCAACTGAAGTTTAAAATATGATATCGTTGTGGACCACCCCTTTAAGTACAACTTATTGCATGGATGTTAGTATAGTGTGCAAAAACTGCAGTGACAAACAAATATCTCAAAGAAAATAAAAGAGTCAGTGACTGCAATATATTCCGTTTAAAATTCTTTCTTTGTGTAATCAAATATTATAAGCGCAGGTATACTATATGCAATTAAAAGGCAAAGATGTCACTCCAAATCTGGCCACCACAATTTTGTTGTACTATATCATATTACACAATATCTTAATGACAATGTTGATTCACCACAGGTTGACTTTCTGTGGAATTGGCTGTAACAAATATGTGGAGGCCAATATATCCCAGAAGTCCCGGACCACTGTAAAGTACACCATGAAGACCCTGGCCAGCATCGCAGAGACAATCATCTTCATCTTTTTGGGAATCTCAGCTGTGGACAAGTCAAAATGGGCCTGGGACACTGGTCTCGTTGTCAGCACACTCATATTTATCTTAGTCTTCAGGGCTATGGGTGAGAGAGAAAGAAAGCTCCATTCAATTCCATGAAATGATGCGCAAACAAAAACAAAGCAGTCACATTGTGTGTATTTGTACTTTTTTCCACTAAAAGTGCTCTCATAGACAATAATGCTTTATAATTACAGAGTCAAAAGAAAACCCTGTCCATCAGAAGACTTACATTTTTCATTTTTAAGGAGCTCCTAAAAGCAGCTGTTTATTCCATCTTCTTGATAATTTTTGATGATAGATGATTTTTTCCCCATATCTGATTCACATATGAAAAAGAAACTGTGTTTACAGCACTCAAACCTGGTCACAGAATCTCAAACATGGTCGCTTGATTTGCAAGAACCAAAGAGATTTATGTGTGCCTTAGCCAAAATGTTTGATCTTCAGCAAGTTCTAATGTGTCAAGCTTTTTTGTAATGATATCTGTTCATCAAATCCAGCAGTTATATCTCTTCACAAGACCTGCATTAAACAGCTCAATTCATATGTTATGAACAATTTGAAACATCAGAGTTTAGACGAGTAGATTTTTACTGGAGGGACAGAAGTATCTCAGATTTCATTAAACACCTACATTTATATTTCCCAGATGAACAGAAATTTGATATAAATAACTGAAGGTGAATAAATGATTAGAGAATTATTTTTGTTCTACATCTAATACTTACTAAACCGTGAATGCTGCAAATGTACCATGAAGTTCATCTGAGTTTACTTTTTATTTGTAATGGGTTGAGCCACTGAGATGATCTTGTGCTACAGATTTACAACTTCTAATGGCTTCAGCTCTAACATTTAGCTTGTGTGTTTGCTCACCGTGTCATTTGCAGGCGTTATAGGGCAGACTTGGTTCCTGAACTGGTTCAGGCTGGTTCCCCTGGACAAGATCGATCAAGTGGTGATGTCATACGGCGGTCTGCGAGGTGCCGTGGCCTTTGCTCTGGTTGTTCTTTTAGACAAAGAACATGTGAAAGCCAAAGATTACTTTGTGGCAACAACCATAGTTGTGGTTTTCTTCACAGTCATGTTTCAGGTACATTTTTCTGAATTCCTGTCTGTTCATGTTTGCCTCTCCTCTCACCTTTACAGAATCATTTGATGTTGATAGAAGTGTTTCATCTTTTCTCAGGCTGTGATTATTATTATTACTTAGGTGAATGTGTGCGGGTAGCATGCAGGTAATTGCCTTGGAGAGATGACATTTCCCCCACTGCCGTGTCAAATTGGTGTTATTTCCAAAGCTGCTCTGAAGCAGAGATGCTAATTATGATGAATGGATGCTGCCTATGTGTAAATGTGCATGTGTATTTGCCCATCTGGCCAGTGCCAGCCTATTTACTCTATTCCAATCTCGTTCATTATTCATGCCTGGAGAATTTCTGTGGGTGTTTTCAAAGTGGTGTATACTACATGCCATAGTACATCTTACTTCTGCATTCATTTTGATATACTGTCCGTTTTGGTTATAAACACATCAGTCAACAGATCCCACAGACATCCACACTGGGTTAGACAACTATGCATTGTAATTTGTTTTTTAATAGCTGGTTGTGAACTGTATCTGAGTTAGTGTGTTGCTTTAGTTTACCAGTAGGTGGCAACAAGTGATTGTCTTTTGGAGAAAGTTACTGGATCATTTAGTGATTCGCCAACTCATTTGCTGAATTTGCAATTACGTGCAAGTAGGAACAGATGCACCTCAATGTATCATAATTTTACTAGTAATGATTCGCCAACTCTAAAAGTAATGCAAAGCTAAGGACTTGCATTTTATAAATCACCAAGGTTTCAGCTAAATATTAGAGGTGATATTGGAATTTTCACTTTTAAAAATTTTGTTTAAAAGTTGAAAAGAAAACGTGACTTTTTTCTATAAACTGCATTTATGTGCTGTAATTGACCCATTTGGATTTCCTGCTGGTTTAAGTGCTGATTTGTATTAGTCCATTAACTTAAGTTGCATGTTTTTGGACGGTGGGAGGAAACCGGAGAACCCGGGGGAACCCACGTGAGCACGGAGAGAACGTGCAAACTCCACACAGAAACATCAGCTGGCTTGGTAAGGACTAGAACCAGTGATGTTCTTGCTGTGAGGCAACAGTGCTAACCACTGGGCCACCGTGCCACCCATCTAGGAAGAAGGAGGAGTAGGGGTGGAAGGGGGGATTCTTCAAAACGAAGATGGCTGTGATATGGAACTTAGGGTATATATAGTGGCTTAGGACTCATCTGATTGGTAATCATAAATTGGATAATGCGGGGCCAGCTGCGAGCAATCATCTGCACGTGATCCTCTCGAAATTAGTTTATAAATAAACTTCACTTCGATGGTCCATTTGAGTATTAGTAGACTGTCTACTTAATATCTGTTGATACTGACACGCAACAGACATTTAACTGACTATAAGAAACTTTGCAAGTACATGTCAACTTACACTAACCCAACCCCTAACCCCAACCTAACAGTCTATTTATAATCTAATGAGAATTAGTTTCTATGTAACTTAAATTCAACAAACGGACCATTAAAATAAAGTGTGACCACAGTTTCACGGTTTAGCTGTTCCTTAAGAATAGACCGCTACCAAAGACATTCCTTTCCTGCCTTAAGCGACCGTTTACACTAATGCGTTTTCGTTGTAAAACGCATAAGTTTTGCTACGGTTACGCCATGCGTTCACACTACGCTTTTTTACTACAACAGCTGCATATATTCGCAAGAGGCAAGCTACTGTTCCAGCACTCACTAATCGCTCGTGTTTCAGGCCGCGTAAGCCTCATTTAGAACGCCGGCTTTGGGTTACACCGGGAAGAACCAGCGAGACACATGCTTCCTGTTTATACTTGAACGCGCATGCCCAGAGTGATATACGTTTTTGGTGGACGGAGATATGTTCAAAAACACTGGGTGAAACGCTAGTGTGGACGTGGATCGTTTTCATGCTAAAACGCCGTTTTAAAACTAAAACCCAATAGTGTAAACGGGGCCTCAGACAGGGGTGTGGTGAACAGCTTCTCATTAGCCTTTAAAGCGATATGAAGCAAAATTGCTTACAGTGGACAGGGTAGAAAGTGTAATGCCTAGGGCCAGACGGAATCTGCGGACATTTTTTGCTATTTATGCGGAGTATTTTGTAAAAAATCTGCAGATTTATGCGGAATGATTTTGGGAGTATCATAACTAAAACCTTAATATATGAAATAAAAAGTAACACCTTTTTAACTTTTATTTAATGTTTACAATGCAAATCCAATTAGATCCACTTTATTTGATAAACAAAGCAAGTCTCTTATATAAAATCTCTACTAAAAGACAGAAAATATTACTTTACAAACTGTATTGTAAATAAATCATACAAATATTTTCATATTAGTCATTATTATTACTGAAATTAATTTAAAAACTGAATAAATACACATTTACACACATTTACACAAATAAATTAACAGAATCAATGATGGGCTAAAAATCTGTGGAAATCTGAAGAATTCTGCGCGCGCAGATTCCGTGTGGGCCTAGTAATGAGCAATTTAAACAAATTAAGTTGTAGACTTTTCATTAGGAACTTAAAGAATCATATCAACTTGTGTAAAATGGGCATCAGATGTCACCTTTAATGTTGTAATGAAAACAAAAATCACACATTTTTTATGGTGTGAGTAAATCAACAGCAAATTTTAACTTTGGGTGAACTATCCCTTCAATTTGGCAGATTGTTTGTTTGAAAGAGCTGTTCTTCTATCAGAGCTGTGTCCTGTGCTATTTACTTGAAAGCATTCGGAGGAGCCACCTCTGTCTGTTTTGTTGACATTTCCCTTATCTTGTCCTTTCCAGGGTTTAACCATCAAGCCTTTAGTGAAATGGCTGAAAGTGCCACGCAGCACAAACAGAAAACCCACCATTAACGAAGAGATCCACGAGCGCGTGAGTCAATACCACTTCCAATACTCCTGTCTCTTTTCTGTGTCTGTTTCTCGTCACCTGTCGCTGCCTGACTGCCTGCGGTGCAGTGAGTGAGTGATGAAGTTGACCTTGCCGTCTGTGCAGCGCTTGTGATCTGATGACTGAAATATCGGCGTCGCGATAGACAGACTGACGTTAGACTCTTCCCAGCAATGAATTAATCATCAGAGCTCTTTTTTTGCCTTTCCACAAATAGATGTGCACACATGGGCAGAGGTCACATGGGCCCTTGCCATTTCCCTCATCCTCTCAGCGAAGCCTTTACACGCCCTGCTGCCGCTGCTGTATGCACACTCTGGGACCCAAAGCTACCTGCTGAGCTCTCCAAAACCTGCGCTAAACATAGACTGTAGTGGAGATGAGCTGACACAAGAGATTTGAGATAGGACGCTGCAAAAAATGATGTTTCTCTTCAGTAATGTTGTGTTTTCCAGTAAAAATAGCCAAAAGTACTTAAACCAAATTTACAGAGGAACATAATTTTTTTGATAAAAATTAAATAAAAATACTTGCAGACAATAAAAAATAAATAAATTCATACACTATTGGCCCTCTAATTGTAATTGTAAGTTCATTTTTCAGAAATTTAAATTATTTCACTTCTCACGTAAATGCATCTTTCAATATTTGAATTGAAAAATTTAAACAAATCTTTTTTGGCATGTTGGCGGTTCATTCTGCTGTGGTAACCCCTGTTTATTATTGGACTAAGCCGAAGGAAAATTAATGAACGAATGTTGTATAGACCAAACTAATGTTATTTTAAATTGCAAAAACTTACAAATTGCCACTTCGTTTAATATGAAATATTTTAAACAACACTCACAGATGTTAAGCGCTTTGGGTGTATGACAATACACAACAAAAATGCTCTACATAAATGTAAATTTCTTTTAATTATTTTCCTTCTCTGCTCTTTTAAATGAAATGTTTCTTTATGCAATATATAATATATACAACTGCCCTTAGAATCGTCCTAACTTTCCCTCCCAGCGGCACCGCTGTGTATACAGTATATGTATATATATATTTATATATATATATATATAGCACATACAGTTGAATGCAGAATTATTAGCCCCCGTTTATTTTTTCCCTAATTTCTGTTTAATTGATAAAAGATTTTTTCATCACATTTCTAAACATAATAGTTTTAATAACTCATTTCTAATAGCTGATTTATTTTATCTTTACCATAATGGCAGTAAATAATATTTTACTAGATATTTTTCAAAATACTAATATTCAGCTTAAAGTGCAATTTAAAGGTTTAACCAGGTTAACTAGGCAAGTTAGGGTACTTTGTTCTGTAGACAATCCAAAACAAATATTGCTTAAAGGGCTAATAATTAAAATAAAAATTAAAAAATTATTCCAGCCAAACAAAACAAGACTTTCTCAAAAAAAAAAAAAATTATAGGTAATACTGTGGAAAAAATCCCTTCTATTTTAAACATAATTTGGGAAATATTTGGGGGAAAAAAAGGCTAATAATAGGGCTAATGATTTTGACTTCAACTGTTGGGGTAACGCTGGGTAACGCTCTCGCCTCACAGCAAGAAGGTCACTGGTTCAAGCCTCAGCTGTGTCAGTTGGCATTTCTGTATGGAGTTTGCTTGTTTTCCCCATGTTTGCATGGGTTTCCTCCAGGTGCTCCGGTTTCCCCCTCAAGTACAACGACATGTGTTATAGGTGAATTGGGTAGACTAAATTGTCTGTAGCATATGTGTGTGAATGTGAGTGTGTATGGGTGTTTCCCAGTGATGGTTTGCAGATGGAAGGGCATCCGCTGTGTAAAACACATGCTGTCATTTGTTGGCGGTTCATTCTGCAGATCCCCAGATTAATAAAGGGACTAAGCCGAAAAGAAAATGAATTGTATACATTTTTTTTTTGCCATGCAATTAGCTTTGGATGTTGACATGATATAATAAATAACTTTAAGTAAATAAAGACTTCTGAGAAATTCATTCATTCATTCATTTTCTTTTTGGCTTAGTCCCTTTAATAATCTGGGGTCGCCACAGTGGAATGAACTGCCATTTTATGCAGCATACTGTATGTTTTACACAGCAGATGCCCTTCCAGCTGCAACCCATCACTGGGAAACATCTATACACACTCATACACTACAGACAATTTAGTTTGCCCAATTCACCTATAGCACGTCTTTGGACTTGTGTCCAAATTGTGTCCTAATATTATTATTAATAATATTATTATTAATATGGGGTGCCACGGTAGCGTAGTGAGTAGCACGTTCGCCTCACAGCAAGAAGGTCACTGGTTTGAGCCTCGGCTGGGTCAGTTGGCATTTCTGTGTGGAGTTTGCATGTTCCCCCCGTGGTTGCGTGGGTTTCCTCCAGGTGCTCCGATTTCCCCCACAAGTCCAAAGAGATGTGGGATAGGTAAATTGGGTAGGCTAAATTGTCCGTCGTGTATGTGTATGAATGAGAATGTATGGATGTTTCCCAGAGATGGGTTGTGGCTGGAAGGGTATCCACTGTGTAAAACAAAATGCTGGATAAGTTGGTGGTTCATTCTGCTGTGGCGACCCCAGATTAATAAAGGGACTAAGCTCAAAAGAAAATGAATGAATTATTAATATTATTATTAATATAATAAAATTAAAATGTAAATGACAGACTCTGCCCTTTTGTCTTCAGGCCTTTGACCACATTCTGGCAGCTGTGGAGGACATCGCTGGACTAAATGGCTACCATCACTGGAGGGACAAGTGGGTGATACAATACTGAATCTAGATAACAACTGAATCTATTATTAGGATGAAAGATGCGCTCTGCAATTATTCAAGAGCACGGTTGTGTCAGTAATTCACTGTTTTTGTCCTTAAGGTGGGAGCAATTTGACAAGAACTATTTGAGTAAGTTGCTCCTGAGAAAGTCTGTTTACCATAAGAGTGAACTGTGGGAAGCCTATCAGAAAATCAACATCAGAGATGCCATCAGCGTCATTGATCAGGTAAAATGCTGCCAGTTGCACAGTTTGTCAGCATCATGTCATTTAAGATCAAAGGAAGGTTGATAATTGATATTTTTTCTCACAGGGACATTAGATTTGTGTTTTCAAGTACTTTATATATTCTGTCATTAAAAAGATACTTCACTCAAAAATTACATGTTTTGAAAAGTGAAAGAATGTGGTAACCATTGACATCCATAGTATTTGTTTTTCCCACCATAAATGTCAATGTTCACCATTTACTAACATTCTTCAATATATCTTCTTTTTTGTTCATCATGCTGACACACTTTTTTTCTACTTTAGTTGAACTATTCCTGTAAAGTGACTGGGGTAATACAACAAATTTTGGACATGATGCATTTTTTTTATACCACCATGCTTGAGTATAATACTAATAATTATTTATTTCCATGGTACATGTTCTTATACAAACGCTTTGCCATGGTATATATTTTTGTAAGGCGTTCCATATTGTATTATTGTTGTACTGAAAATGTCTTCCACTAGATGGTGCCCACACTCAAAACATTTGTACTGGGTAAAAACATAGACCTCTTTCACATTTCCGGTTTCTCAGCAGTGGAAAAGTTTGGTAAACCTAGAGTGCAGATAATGAGAGAGAATCATACATTTATCGTTACAATACATTTTTAAATTCTAATTTGCTCTAATAATTGTGTTTTCAGGACTTTTAAAAAAAGAAAAAAAAATGTGTGAGACCATGTCAAGATCAACAATATCAAATTTACTATCCCACCCATTGATCCAACATTCTAAACACCTTGCATAAGTGTTAACTAGTTTTTCTGAAAATGTATATAATATGAAGTATAGCTTTATAAATGTGTTGTTTTTATAAATATAAATATTACAAACTTTCGAAGATTTAAGATGCTGATGGCCATTAAACAGTTGAATTTCTAGCTGTTTAATAAATATGAATATTAAGTTATTTCTTAATTTTTTTATATTCATTTTTAGATTAAACATAAATGATTTAAAAATGTCACAGGTAAAACTAATTAACAAAAAATTTAAAGTGAATAAAAAAAATTACACTTCATTCATTTTCTTTTCGCCTTAGTCCCTTTATTAATCTGGGGTCGCCACAGTGGAATGAACCGCCAACTTATCCAGCATATGTTTTACACAGCGGATGCCCTTCCAGCCGCAACCCATCTCTGGGAAACATCTGTACACACTCATTCACACTCATAAACTAGGGACAAATTAGCTCACCCAATTCACCTATACCACGTCTTTGGACTGGTGGGGGGAAACCGGAGCACCCGGATGAAACCCACATGACCACAGGGAGAACATGCAAACTCCACACAGAAATGCCATCTGGCCTAGTCGAGGCTTGAACCAGCGACCTTCTTGCTGTGAGGCAATCGTGCTACCCACTACGCCACCGTGGCACAAAATTACATTTTAATATAAATATTTTTAAAGATATCTTTTTAAAAGACCATTTTAAAATATACATTTTACTATAAATCTTTCTATAAATCTTTATACAAGTAATATTGATGTCCTGTACTACATTTTAGAATAGGTGTCACAAGAATGCACAAGAATGATAATATTTGGGGGGACTTTGGTAACACTGGTGTTTTTAGGCAGACTGACTTGTATTAGGGGGTCTCTGGGTTGGTGGAGAGTGTGGTTGGGGGTCCCTAAACCATTAAAGACTGAAAGCCTCCATATTACAACGGTGGCAGAGAAAGCTCGGAGGTCTTTTCTCAGGCTCAGGAGAGTGGTTTGAGAAGAGCAGAGGATAATTCCTCTCTTTGTTAGTTCCCCTGACGCCACTCTGTCTCTGCCAATACTGCTCCTTTGTAGGCATCCGATACCTGTCAGACGCAACATCAAACATATCTGCTAAATACTCCGAGATGGCTTCATACAGAGAGAGTGAAATCAGGGGTCTGGTAGCGTCATATAATATATTTGGATATAAATGATTGTCACACACTTCCCGATTCATTTGCTTGTTTGTTAAAAAAGTAATTTTCCATGTCAGATTCACCTTTTCAATAGTTTCTCTCCTTTTCCTTTCCCTCTGCGCAGAAACAATATGTTAGATCAGAAAAGTTTTATAACACCTGGAATCTTAGTCATGCAGGACTTTTCTCTTCCGGCGAGATCATTTCCTGTGCCCTTGAGTTTCATAGAGCGGGGCTTCCTGAGAGGAGTTATTAAGCTAATATTAGGACAAGATTGAAAGATAGAGAACCCCCTGTTCTCTGTCGGACCACCCAATGAAAGAAGCACAGAATTAGGGCTAAAATGTAAACGTTTCTAACATGAATGTAAAAAAAAAAAAATGGACTGTCTTTTCTGCCGTGGTTTTGCATTTGCTCACAGTCTATATATTTCACTGAGCTGTGAAGTCAGTCTGCTCTGCACTTTCACCAAATGACCTGTTTAAATAATTAGTGGTTGTGTATATCAAGAAATGATTAGTCAGCTGTAAAAGTCATTTGTGGAAAGAGACATCACCGATAAGACAGGAGAGCGCGGCCCATATTTATCAAGCCTCTGAGAATTACTCATAAGAACAGTACTAAGAAAAGAGAGTGAGAGTGCCTTTAAAAGTTAAATATCATGCATCTCACACTTCACTCCATTCGAAAGGATTCATCCCTATGCCCTAACTAACCTCTCCGAAGGGTTTACCCTGGAAGCTTCAAAGGGATTAGGGATGAGCCCTTCTGAATGAAACACAGTATGTGACACCAAAACAAGCCTAATGTTTGGGGGCATCGAAGTGTCCATCAGTTGCACTTGAAGTGGCCAGTTTTGTGCACTTCGATTAGGAAAAGCACTTCAATATAGTGGCCATGATTGTTTCTCTCTGAAGAGCCATTCGGAGGGCAATTTATTCCATTTGGAATGCATCTATCGTTGTAATTTAAGTGAAGTGTAGTAGTAAATTTAAAGTCTCAGTTGGACACAAATAGGCTTTTGTATGATTACATAAACATGGGCCAGTCAATGAGTAGATTTTCTCATTTAAGAATATTTTATGGTTAATTTATATTGAACGGTCAATTCATAAGAGGAGTTTACATCCAAAACACATTTGACAACATGACTATAAACATATTATATACAGTAGTATATAAGATATATAATGATATCTGTATGACATTGAAAACAAAACAAGCCTTATTTAAAGGTTTGAAATCAGAGTGCTGTTTGTAGTTATATAACACCTCTTAAAGGGAGAGTTTACCCCAAAATTAAAATAATTCTACCATCATTTACTCATCTTTGAATTTTTTTTTTTTTTAACTTTTTTTTGCTAAAATATTTAGAAAAAAGCTGGAAACAGTTTGAGAAACCACCTAACCAATTGGGAGAGCTCTCAAGCGGTCTTAAATTACTGGGAAAGTAAGAGTGATTCTTAGCTTTAAGGAATTTAAAAACTTGCTTTTACCTACATAAAAAATCTGATATATGGACTATGAATATAATTCATATGTGTGCAAAGTACATATATGACATAAAAGTTCATATCTGGATTTCACACATATAAAATATATGCCATATATGCAACATATATTTCAAATATAGCAGCTTACATATATATTTTTTCCAACCATTGAAATGACAAGTATGTACATATATGTTCAAATATATTAGCTATAATTCTATATTTGTGTTCATATGGCCATATACAGTATGTACATATTTGTAATTCCCATGGTTAGAACAAATACATGTAAGAGGCCATCTTGTAATATATATGTAAGCAGCAAAATTTCTAAATAAATGTTGCATATATGACATATTTTAAATACGTAAAATAGAAAAATGAACTTTTATAATCATATGCAGTAATCAACATTTGAAGTGGGTCAATACACCTATTCTCATCCTAGGACAATTTTGAAAATCCTTTGAATTTCCATGCATCAGATTTCTATATGGTACTTAATTTTGAAACTAGGAGTAGCGAATTTCATGAGTTCTCAGCACCTTAATTGGCACTTTGAGAAGCTTAACACATACAAGCCCTGGTTTACATGTGCATTCAGACTGCTGAATTAAACCGGTGGCTGTATTAACAATTTATTATGTGCGAGTCAATCAAATGTTTTATTATGTTTTTAATACTGTATCTGGCGCTATGTCTTGTGTGTTTCTCTCAGGGTGGGAATGTGTTGACCTCCGCTAGAGTTTCTCTGCCTTCAATGGCCAGCAGAACATCTTTCCCTGAAGTTACAAATGTTACTAACTACCTGTGAGTATGAGAATATATGTATCTTAATATAATATAATATAATATAATATAATATAATATAATATAATATAATTATCTAATTTATCTCATTGCAAAAAAAATTGCTTAACTGGTATGATGTTGTCCAGTAAACAAAGTGTGTTTACTGTACAGTTCAAAAGTGTGCGATTCATAGTATTTTTAAAGTGTTTTTTTAAAAAGTGCTCATTTATTAGATTAAAATAATTACTTTAAATGTTAATTATTAATTTACTGCTAAATCATAATTACTACTCTATTATTAGCATTATTACTCCAGTCTTCAGTGTCCCACGATTCTGTAGAAACCAATTTAATATGCTGATTCATCTTAACAAATTCATTCTTATCATTATCAGTCTTGATATCAGTTCAAACTGACCATTAATGTACAGAAGTGTTCTACAACACTGTAAAAGTATTTTCTGTCACTTCTGTTCACTATTATAAGCAGTGAGTATTAGTGATATATCATTTAATATCTTAGTATCATTTAATATCTTTTTAAGAATGACTTACCCCCAACCTTTTAAATGGCAGTGTTTCTTAAATCAGTTTAATACGTGTGGTTGTAAAAATATTTTCTAAAGGTAATATAAACTAATATAGACTATATTAAAAATGATTGTTTGGAGATGAGAAAGATACTGACTACAATGCTAACTTTTTATTTTCAGAGGATGTTTTTATGTGTATTGGTGCGTGCAGACATGTTCTGTGGTGTAACTGTACTGTACATGTGTTTGCATGCGTGTTGGTTCTTGTATTAATCTCTCAGTGTGCACGCTCACGTGTGTGTCTGTGTGTGTGTGTAACCCCTTAGGAGAGAGAATGGCAGTGGAGTGTGTTTAGACCTCCAGGTGATTGACACAGTGCCAGGAGCAAAGATAGAGGAAGAGCTGGAGACACATCATGTGCTCGCTGGAAACCTCTACAAACCCAGACGACGGGTATAGAGCGTGCCACACACACAAACACACATTCTCTACATAGATTTGTACACCAAGCTATATATTTTCTCCCCTAACCATAATCTTACCACTAAACACAGCACTGACAGAAAACGTCTGGACAAAGGAAGTGTCCTCATAAACCATGTTAACTGTATGTTGTTATTCATGTCATTACTCACATTTGTGTCCTCATAAACCATACATTCTGTCACTGCAAAGAGCTCAAAAGTATGATATTGTGTCAGTAAAATGGGAGACACTTTGTCTGGTGTGTTTTCAGTCTTCAGTTGACCTCTTCTTTTCTGTTCCTGCAGTATCAGTCTCACTACAGTCGCCACTTCATGACATTGGGTGAAAAGGAGAGACAGGACAGGGAGGTTTTCCAGAGGAATATGCGCAACCGTCTGGAGTCCTTTAAATCCACTCGCTACAAGCGCCACAAGAAAGACCGCAGTCAGAAAAAGGCAAGCGCTCAATGTTGAGTTGTGTTAACTGGACTTGAGGGAGGTCATGCTAGTTTAGACAGAATAGCATACCTATGTGAGAAAGGTCAGCTGCCCAAAGGCAGTTTAAAGACAAGGTTGACGTTTGTTATTACTGATATGTATCTTGAGTGATGGCTTGCTAATTTGCTAAGTCTCTGATAATGTGCATGCGCATGATATTGAGAGAGAAAGTGAGAATATTAGAGAGAGAGAAAGTACAATATTATATTTCAGAAATGCTGCGTACCTTGCAAATCCAGAACATCCAGATGAAAAATTGGAGGTGCTCTCTAAAAAATGTTCTTTTTGAAATTTTTGATAATATGGTATTACAGCGGAAAGGGTCAGATGCTAAAGAGCAAGACACCAACGACAAACCCAGACGAAATGTCAGCTGGCAAGACAAAGGTTGGTTGTTAAGAAATGTTTAGCTTTCATGTTTGAATAAAGTATTATATTTCCAAGTGCATTATGGGTAGCATGTTTCCGCACATATGTCTGCAGACCCGCTTGTGGCTCCGTTGGCACCCGAGGAGGATAAACACGATCCTACTGAAGTAGATAAAGATGATGACGTGGGCATTATTTTTGTGGCTCGCAGAATCCCAGAAACTCCAAAGGAGAGACCGAAGTCAGGTGAGAACATGATGAGGGTGTGAAAATCACACTGATCATCACAGGCTCATTCTGAAAACCTAGATACATTTCTGGAGATCGCGAATTATGTAGTCAGAAGTACGTATGGCTGCATTTTGTTTTTAAAACGAATGGTACGGGCTGGTATGACGTTCCTTTTTTTGCGCTTACCAGCTGACCCCTTACCTCCCTATGGATGGTTTTCCCGCTGTTACTAGTTTGTCCACTTAGCTCACCATGTGCATTGGCAGACTTTAGATGCAGAGAGGAGATGATCTCGACGATGGGGTTCATGTTCGGCGAAGAACGGTTCCAGAAAGCAAGTAAGACAAAAACAGAAGCCAAAAAATAAAAAATAAACAAGTAAATAAGAGGGTGAGAATGTGGTAAAATCTGAAAACGTGGTAAAAATCAGGCGAGGGCTTTTCTGAATTGCTTTTTAAAACAGTTAGTTGGGTTTAGTGAAGTGGGTGGGTGGGTCAATCTGTGCTTTTGCAAATACTATTGGTTGGACTTAGGATAGGAGGAGGGTGGGTCAGTCGATCGGTCAGTAAGTCAGTCATTCAGTCGACAGCGACCTCTGATGGATTTACATGAGAACAGCAGGCACAAATGGCACTTGCGAGAGAAATTTGAGATCTGAAAAAGCATACACAGCGGCCTCTGGTGGATTCGCGAAAATAAAAACTTAAAAAAAAAACTCCTGGGATGTATTTGGCGCTCTCCAGAAATGTATATAGTGGTATGTTTTCAGAATGAGCCTGGGTTGGAACTGATTGTTACCTATTCCCAATGCTTGTGTACCTTCTTGTTTTTCTGTCTGTTGTTGCAGTACCAGCAGCTCTGGATGTCTGTCAGAGCCCGGTCACAGCTCCTCCCTCACTGACATGCGGAGAGAAAAACCTGCCGTGGAAAAGTGGCATGGGTTCCCTCCCTCCCTGTGTGTCTGTAGAGGCCACCAAAATCATCCCAGTAGACCTTCAGCAGGCCTGGAATCAGAGCATCTCCTCTCTGGAGAGTCTGGCTTCTCCTCCCGCTCCCGCAGAGCCTCTTCACCCGCGCGTTAGCGCCCTCTCCAGGCTGGGAGGACCCCTGCGAACCCCTGCCAAGGACAAAAGTGCTGGTGCTGACGCAGGATCAGAAAGTACTACAAGTTCCCCGAGTTCAGGGCAGTTCAAGTACCCTACAAGGAAGGAGGAAGAGGAGGAAGGCGCTCTTTCTCAGCATCAGCGGGAAATGCAGCCACTAATGTCGTCTTTGAGGCCGCCGCCGCCTCCACCTCCACCTGCTGCACAATCTGCAGGAAAGAGAAGGAATCCTTGTGTTTATCTTAGGAGTCTGGTGACAGTGCCACCTACTGGTGCGGAGCCACATAGCAGGAAGCCAACCCAACTGTAGAGACTCTCTCGCTTTTTTTACTGTCATCAATCATCTCACAGCAGGCGTTTACCTCCTCAGGCCAGACTTTATTTTTGAAGTCAATAAATTAATAACTGAGAGGTCACTCATTTGGTTTCTTTTTTTAGCGCTTCATGGGTTTATGAATGCAATTATTTGTTGGTTTGAAGTGAGCTTCAAGCTCTGATCCGCCCTGTATCATGTACCTCTGCACGTGTGATTGTCGAGTTTTAAAGCCACTGAACATCTATAAGGCTAAACCACATTCCAAATACATACTGGGAGTGTCTGTCGAACAGTGTTTTGATTGAGTGACTGAGGGAGGACAGTTCAATCACACATCAAAGAACAGCAAATCACTTCATGGTTATTCTTAATCTCACAGATTTATTCTTCAAATCAGCCAATCCATTTTAAAACAAGAACGAGCAGTGCTAAGGTTTAATCCTATCTGAAGAGGGGTGACACAGCAACACATTTTCATCCAGCATAAAGCACACAAAAGCACACGTCTTCAATCACAGTCATTGAAATATTGAAATATGCATAACAAATCCACACCCATTGCATCGGGTGACAAATAATCCATGATGATTGTCATCAGGAGCATTGATGCTGCGTGCAGGATATATAACCTTCTATGCAGCACATGGCCTGTTCTCTGTTGTTGTGTTTTGGCGAAACAGCAAGGTGTATTAATTTATTTCATATTTATCTCATCTCCATGCCTTTTATGCTTTTGCTTTAAGAAAAACAGGCCTTTGTTAATCTGTATTTTAATCTACATAGCTACACATAGCTGTTTTAATAACCAAAGTGTAAAATGTTTTGCATTTGCTCAATTTTATGACACTATATTATTTTTAATCATGAATAATTATTTATGGATCATTTATTTGATGTGATTTATCAGTAGTAGGGGGTTGAAAAACGGCTGCCTTGTATATCTTGTTTCTATCAGCACTGTAGGTCAGATGTGAATGTCTACAGAAATAAACAGTGACAATGCACAGACTCATCTATATAATCGAATGCACTTATTTCAGCGATGTTTAGTTTAATCGACTATATGCAGGCTCTATGACTTTAAAATGACTTTAATTTTTTTGTGTCTGACATATTTTTCCTTTAAGGTTTGAACTATACCATAAAACGGTATTGTACACAGGTTTTGCACTTTAAATTAAAAGCCATTTAGTCCAGTTGTATCAATGGTGTTTTTGAAGCTACTGGCCCATTGTTTTGTATTGCTGTGTAATTCTGTGTATGTATTGAGGGTTGTTGTGCCTTGGGAAGGTGTTACATGTTGAGAAAGAGGCCTTGTTGATCTATATTGTGCCTGTAACAGTATGGAGTGGTTCAGTGCTGCAGTTTGTTGTCTTACTTGAACTTGTTGCGTTAGCAGAAATGTTGGCCTGATCATTTCACCCCCTTGAAATCATCTGGAATTAAAAAACACCTTTTAAATTCAAATTGAATTTTATTGCTTATTTTAGTGCTCAAATTGCTTATTTTAGTGGGTTAAGCATCTTTATGAGGTATCTGTGTACCCAATATTGACACGTACTAGCATCCATGAATAAAGCTGACGTGAGAGAGCACTTCAGTTTAACTTTGTAATGTTTAGATAAAAACACATCATTTATGCATTCCAGTCTGTCATATTTAGCTGGTCTCAGCTGGTTTTTCATCCTTGGATCCTCAGGAGGCCCAGTGAAGGAAACCTTTAGAGAATAATGAAGTTATAGTCCCCTTTAACCCAGGAGTCCCTGTGGTTTAGGCAGGGCTTCCCCAGACTACCCTCAAAAGACTACAGCGCATTTATGTGCTAATGTGCCATTTTCTCTTCCTCAAGTCCTGAAACAGATCCCAGCCAGCGATGAAGTCATTGGCGAGAGAACAAAAGTTAGATTTAAATGTGGAGACTTTAAACTGATTCAACTAAGTGATTTTCCCACCTGACTATATATCAAGGTTTTCGCTGGTTACGTTTATACATAACTGTTTATACGTAACTGCTTCTATAAGCATTCTTGGCTTTGGTGAGTTGGAGAAATTCAACCTGAAATTTGCAATAAATTAATCTGTACAACATCTATGGATAAGAAGACATACATGTTGTAATTTTTGTTCAATGGTATTTCCTGAACCAACAAATGTGATTTTCCAAATAGCAAAATTTCTTTGACCCAGCTCTGGCCCACACAATCAGATTTTGCTTGGATTTTGCATCCACATGCTGCAGTGAATTACGGTACATGACTGGACCAAGTCTGGCTTCCATAAAAGGGACAAACACGAACCATATCTGGGCCTAGTCTCAGCCAAGTTAATAATCCATAACTCGGCCTGAACTGGGCCAGCTACGGCCCATGTTTGGCCATTGTCTGGAAGCCACATTTGGTATGTCACGCACGAGTGCAATGAAATTGATAAACCCATTGCGCTTTGGACGAGATAATAATGGTATTGGTTAGTAATGGTTAATAATAATATAAGTTGTGAAATAATAATTTGGAAAATAAAATATATGTAATGTAGGTTAAATTCAGTTATTTTGCAACATACAGGAAATACATTCATAAATTTTGATTAGTTAGAAGTTAGAAGCTAGCATGAAGATGGAAATGATTTTGTGGATCAAGTTATTTCTCTACTCAAAAAATAATTTGGCATCTGGCCCATGTTTTGCATGACGCCTTAAATAAGGTGCCACCTTTGTCACACCTTAGCTATGTTTGGCCCACATGCTGTATGCCAGAGCCGGATGAATGCCTGCTCTGCCAGCTTTATGCCAAATCTGGGCCAAAATTCTTTGCTACCTGGGCTCTATCAAATATTATTAAGGCCCAATAAATATGACACATGTATCTCCATCATTTGAACTGATTTATTAGTGCAACCATTCGCAAGGGTTATTGGTGCTGTATTTATTAATTTATTCGTTCATTTTCCTTTCGGCTTAGTCCCTTTATTAATCTGGGGTCGCCACAGCAGAATGAACCCCCAACTTATCCAGCATATGTTTTACGCAGCAGATGCCCTTCCAGCTGCAAACGTCCATATATCCTCATTCACACACAGACACTACGGACAATTTAGCTTACCCAATTCACCTATAGCACATGTCTTTGGACTTGTGGGGGGAAACCGGAGCACCCGGAGGAAACCCACGCGACCACGGGGAGAACATGCAAACCCCACACAGAAATGCCAACTGACCCAGCCGGGGCTCGAACCAGCGACCTTCTTGCTGTGAGGCGATCGTGCTACTCACTACGCCTACGAGGCGCCCCGTGCTTTATGTAAAATGATAAAATAAACATAACACTATAGTTCAAAATTAATAGCCAGATAAAACATATATTATATAAAACATATATCATATTAAACATATAATAGCCAGATTAAAAAAACAGCATAGAAATTATTCCGCTAAATAATATAGGTCGCAGTGCAGATACTTGGCGCATTAATATTACTACAACGGCTCAGCGGGGATCATCCAATAGGAGTGTAGAGTCGTCGTATTTGTATGTTTAATGATAAACAAGTAACGTATTAAACAAACTACACTGTTTAAATCACTCACTAGCGATGTAGTTACTTAAGACTACAAAAGCTGGGCTTGGTTTGGATTTCTGTCAGCTCATTCCTGTGTCGCCTAAGGTAACTTCAAACTTATGGTTTTATCATGCAGTCTTAATTAAAGGGTCTAGTAATTTGGTGCAAAGAAACAACCAGGATCGTTTTTAGTATAAACTACATTATATGTTGGCTGAACACATTCAATTTAAATTGTGTAAAGTATGTTTTATAAACACGTGTACATGACGCATTTGTCCTTAGATTTATGTACAGTCCGAACCGAGTCTTAAACGTTATATATAGGTTATATAACGTTCTATACTTTATATATAACTTTCACGTAGGTTAGAATCGATACTTTTATGCCAAACGTGTGAAGATTGCAGGTCAAGTGTAGTATTTTGACCAAAGGAAGATTCATTTGAAAAGAAACCATTTATAGCTACAACTATATTCTCTTTGTGTTTGTTGGACCTGAAAATAGCTTTAGGTAACACAGGTAGCATTATCTTTAGTCAGTCTAACGTTAG
The DNA here is from genome assembly GCA_903798035.1 of Danio albolineatus. Taxonomy (NCBI): domain Eukaryota; kingdom Metazoa; phylum Chordata; class Actinopteri; order Cypriniformes; family Danionidae; genus Danio; species Danio albolineatus. The sequence goes on along the minus strand of CAIGQQ010039163.1, from coordinate 7,068,374 downwards.
TTACATTAACGTAACTGAAAATGTTGCTGAAGTGAAGCTCATGGAAACTCATGGAAAGGTGTGGAAAAGTGCCCACAGAGAATGGTATTGTGGTGGCAGGAATGTGATACAATAGCCTCATTTTAGGTAATTATGACGCTACTATAAAACCACGTGAAATGTGTCTGATAGGATGGAATTGGAGCTCTTTAGGATAAAGAAGGACACAGGCTCAACCAGGAGCCATATTTCACAGGCCACAGAGACCAGTTAGAAGTGGATTAACTTTGTAAATTGTTTCCAAGAGACAGTTCATGAGCACAACGCTTTTTGACGAATGCATTCCCATGTTTTAATACAGTAACAATCCTTCCAGTGGATAAACATGTTTACGGTATAATAACCTTGGATAAAAATCCCACAGTTTTATGGTATTGTAGATACTGCTCTTAAATAAGTTATTTTTTAATATCTGGGTAAAAAGAAAACAACCTATCTTTTTTCGTATTGAACACAGTATATTTTAGTTTAGGAAATATAAATCATCCACTTCTGCTTTCTTCATTAGTTTCAAAAACCCATATTCTTTACCACACATAAAATACGTATAAAACCCTTACATATACTTTAGGAATGGTATTATAGGGAATTTTAGTGGTTTTAAAACCTTGACTTTTCCAAACTGTGGTAAACTTTAAAACCGGTTATCGTCCTTATAGTAGGCTTACTCGCAAAGCTATTTATAAAGATGAGCATGAAAGAAAAACTATTGTAGTAAAATATATTGTGAAATTTAGTTAATTTCATTGCCTTTTCTAAGCTTAAAAATTGCTTAAACTCTTAACATTTTTACTTGACATTTTTCAGTGACCGTGAGAAAGCTGGCAAACACCAAGTGATTTTGTGGTGAAAGATAATTCCAATGTACCAATTTTCATATTACCTTGAACTTCATGGCTTAACTGATGTAATTAACCTGCCAAACAGGTTAACTAGTTGACAGGTACCGGTATAAATCACACACTAATGAAAGGGTGTGCGCATTCACTCACATGTGTGAGAGAGTATACAGAACAAATTATATTTCCAGAGTCCTTTGAAGCATGTTTAGTCATTTTTGACCTGTAAAGCATTTTATCTTTTTTATTAAAAAAATTTACAAAATATTTTTTTACTTCATTGGAAAATTGATTAATCTTTTGTCACTTGCCATGTGAACATGTATTATCATGAAAAATATTTTCACACCTGTATTGTTCACAGACAAAAATAACCACACTGTGTTATTCTATACTGTGCCAAAAAAACCTTATTATGCATTTTTCATAACAAAACACCTAAAATAAACGACACAAAACTACTACAACATGAAAAAGACCAAACTTAAGCTCTGTAGCATTCAAGGTTCACAACAATTTTGGTTGTAAATGAAATATTTTAGGCCCTTGCTCAGAAAGTGTTGAATGTTAGAAATGAATTATTACTACTGCATTAATATTTAGTCTGCAATATATGGTACATTAATTAAATTGACTGCTATGTGTATTTTGGGCTTTGATTGATTGATAACCAACATCTGCAGAATCAGTGCTATAATAATAGTTTTTGTGTGCACGCATGTGTGGCTAAAATTAAATTTGCAGTCGTCTCAAACTTTCTGAGCACATTTGATTCCATTGGCAGCTTGTAGATGGTGTGTTCCTGGTGCCCGTTGAAGTGATCAAAGCAGCAGTGGTGTGTGGAGCTCACAGTAGCTGCCATCCCTTGTGCAGGAGTCCAAGAACGAAGCTATTCTTTCAGGGCTTAATTGTGGGGCTGTCCGGAGCAGATTAGAAGGCAGTGTTCATACAGCTCTCTCCTTATTGGCTGGGTGAATATTGTTCCCTGGGGTGGAAAACCTGCTCACATTCTTAACAGACACTTTGCATTGTCACTGTGCAGCAGATCATCCGATATCTGGCTGATCTGTCAGTGGGACCTCCGAAACCCAGAGCAGGAATTTTCCATGTCAGGCCGGAGCGCAAACTGATTAGAGCGCCACGGGTTCTGTGAACAGGCCCCTTCTGGGTAATCACAGATATAATCATCCTTGTTTTACCCGAATTGCTTGGTAAATCCCGTACGTGCTTTTATTCACTGTGCACACACCAAAGCGGATGATCTCAGATGAGGTTTTGCCACCCTCTCTCTCCCATTGGCAAGACTTTCATGTCATCTGTGCCAAAACATTCAGGATCAATCGATATGTCAGTCTTGTACAAATGTGTGAAAAGAAAATGATTCTCAAAACAAAGTAGAGCTATTATAAAATATGTTCAGTGTTTTTAAAAAGTACAGCCTGTGGCCGTTTTTGCCCTGACTCCTCCGTGTAGATAATCACTGCTTGTGAATTTGTTTTCCAGCATGTGTGTACTTGCTGGATAGGAGTATTTTCTCTTGATTGCATAACTGTTTGCTCATCCTCAACCCTTCACAACTGTGAAGATTGAACTCATGTTTGATTTAAGAGGAAAGGTTTAAGAGCATGTATTTATTCTTGTTTTTAAAGTGTCCTGGGCAAAGTAAGGCCCATTAAAGCCTGTCTCTCTGTCTGTCTGTCTGTTTATTTGTCTGTCTTTCTCTATTGATCTATCTCTATCTGTCTCTATCTATCTATTTGTCTGTCTGTCTGTCTGTCCGTCCGTCCGTCTGTCTGTCTGTATCCATCTGTCTGTTTGTCAATTCTGTCTGTCTGTCTGTGTCTTTCTATCTGTCTGTCTATCTGTTTATCTATCTATCTATCTATCTATCTATCTATCTATCTATCTATCTATCTATCTATCTATCTATCTATCTATCTATCTATCTATCTGTCTGTCTGTCTGTCTGTCTGTCTGTCTGTCTGTCTGTCTGTCT
>CAIGQQ010039163.1:7047660-7065083 GCA_903798035.1 Danio albolineatus | reverse complement strand
TCTGTCTGTCTGTCTGTCTGTCTGTCTGTCTGTCTGTCTGTTTGTCTCTTTATTTGTCTCTGTCTATTGGTCTCTATCTGTCTGTCTGTCTGTCTGTCTGTCTGCCTGCCTATCTATCTATCTATCTATCTATCTATCTATCTATCTATCTATCTATCTATCTATCTATCTATCTATCTATCTATCTATCTATCTATCTATCTGTCTACCTGTATATCTACCTGTCTGTCTGTCTGTCTGTCTATGTATCTATCTGTTTTATTTGTTTGTCTATTGGTCAATCTGTCTCTATCTATCCATCCAACCATCCATCCATCCATCCATCCTACCCATCCATCCATGTCTGTCTGTCTGTCAGTCATCAGTCTGTCTATCTGACTGTCTTCATATTTTTCGTATGTATGCTAATCTATGTGGATTGTGGATTCCTAATATTTGTGTAGGAACAGATTCTCAGTTGTTTATGTATCATGAGGCAGTAATGAGTGTGCGGGGTTAAAGGAGTTCTGTTGAAAATATCTTTTTTAATGTATCTGTGTATTGAATCAGATGAACGAGGGAATCTGGCATTTTCAAGAGAACACTGGATTAGATAAGTAACTTGTCAGATGAGAAGGAGCAGTGTGTTACAGATTGAGCTGATGATGAGGTGAATTATTAGATTTGTTGTTTGACATATGACTAGGCATTTTGAACAAAGTGGATGGTTCTCACTTCAATAAAGAGTGAATGTGAGGGTTGTTAAAGTTTGTTTTCTTTCTTTTAGAATTTTTTACATCATAGTCAAATGACTCTTGATGTTAGAGACCAGAGTATAGCTATAAATAAGGGTTCTTACCATTGGTGTTTGTCTGTCATAAGTCTTCATATATCCCTCAGAATGTTCCAAGCTGAACCTTACACTGTCTGGAACATTTTGAATTGTAACACAATGGTCCGTAGACGCTGTTATATCACATTTAATTTGATGCTAGCTGTGCTTTATGGCTGTCAAGTTGTAATCAGCCAGAATGCATGCACCAGAACTATTTGAAGAAGACATTTATGTTTACAGCTTTCCTAAGTGTCTGATTTCATTATCATAACTGTTAAACAACTCTGTTGAAAACATTGAGTAACATTCCTAAGGATATACTGAGTCACAAAAACAGTAAAATGTGGTCGTCTATGTCTTGATATTTCTTGATTTTCTCTGTATCATACAAAATTGGTGCTGTAGGAGTATTAGTGCAATAATTGTCAGTACCTTTTAATTGCAGTTTTTCTCAGTTGCTTTGATATATTTCTGAGATCAGAATTGAAATGTGCAAAACATTAAGTGAGCAATTCCAGCATTATGAATGTGACATTTGCAGTAAAAACACAAAGCATAAATGCACAGATAAGGTTTACGTTAACATTATGTTGAAACATCTGTTTACATTTTCCAAAACAAATATACACATAATTATGGGATCATAAAAATATTAATCTGAAAACAATTTTTATACTTTAAATGAGGAAAATAAACATGCGTTATGGATGTGACGAAAAAAGTCTGTGAGTTTACAGTATACAACATACTTTGCAGAAATTCTGTGGATCAAACTGCACAATCCAAAAGAAATAATGATAATCACAAGGATAAGAGTCGGCTCTCTATAAAACAAACATGGTTGGTTTTATTTTAATTTACATTTTTGCATTTATGAAGAAAAAGCTTCGTTATAGATGTGACACTTTTCTGTTATGGATGTGACGGATGTGAAATTTTCACTTGTGAGATTTTGGTAAATCAAATATAACTGTTTGAAAACATTGACTGAGACATTTGAGTATTTGTACAGCACTGTAAAATACAAGGATACACAAAAAAGATTAGAAGGGTTTCGCTATTTTGATGACAACTTAATAAGTGCATTTCTCAAAACAAATTGTACAAATTGCAAAACACTATGAATTACCTGCAAAACCTAGAATAACTCAAGATTCATCTGCGAGAAATTTACCGATTGTAGATTTAGAAAAAAAAGTCTAATGGAAATGTATAGAAAAATGCATTATGACAAAATATTATGACAAATTTTTCAGTCATTTTGCATGTAAAGATGTATGCCATGAACAAACAATTAAATGTTCAGAGACCAAAATAATACATTTTAATTAACATGACATAAGCAATCTATATGGGAAACATCAGAGAATTGGACATAATAATTTGCATGGATGTACCAAAGCATTTGAAACTTGCTTTTTTGATTTGCACAAATGACACCACAATGTGAAGATCGAACTGATAGTTTCAAGAATTTCAGTTCTGATCTGATAAATGAACTAAAGCGACCGAGAAAAACATTAATAGACCCTGCAATTTTTTTTAAACTGATGCAGGTTGTTCACATATACAGTATTCCAACTGAGATGTTTTGCTGTCAGAATTTTGCCATACAAAGATGAACGTGACCTCACCTTAAAAAACCTTTGTTGCTGTTGAAAATCATTAGAGTGACATTGTGATGCAGTTTTTCAAACTACCTCTGCGTTTGACTTCAAATGTCAGACGTGGTTTTCGGAACATTACCACAAATATATAGCAGAGGGTGAAGTGAAGGTTAGGGGTGTAAATGTTTAAGATGTCATAGTGTTCAATGAAAGAGGTCTTTTTCACCACTTGTGAAGTACCGACTCTTGCATCTTCAGTTTTCCTTTTCTCTGTCTTGTGTTGGTTATTGTAAGCTTTCTTAGTTACATGTGTGAAACTTGTGATGAGCATCTCTGAAAAACACTGAAGCCTTCAGCCATGTTTGGAGACCTCAGACAGGAAGCACACTTGCCGCTAAATCATAACAGTGAATCTCTCATGATGTAAAGACTACATTCTGATGAGTGTTCTGGGTGTTGAAGTGAGTCTGGAGTAAAGGAGAAAAACAGAACACGCTCGTGCCATCTGAGACCCCCTGTCTAAGTTCAGACAGGCCAATTGTCAGCACCATCTGCCATGATGAGCGTCCTGAGTATTCTCATGTTTTACAGACTGAGATGCTGAGTAGATTTAATGTGTGTTATGTCTTCTCCAGACCAACTTGTGTCATTTCTCTTCAGTAGCTTAAGCCTGCTTGAAAGAATAAGCATATTTATGTTTCAAAGTTGTTTTTTTACTGACCGATATTCAGGATGAATTTCATTAATAATAGGTGCCAGTAAATGGTTTTAAATTTGCACGAAAAGCTTTAATACAAATTAATGCTGTTCTTTTAAAGTTTTATTCATAATATGCAGAGAAACATCTGTCACCTTCGCTAAACAAATATTTAACAGCACACTTTTTTTTTCAACATTGATGTGGTGACAATGTTTTTGGATGTTTCTTTAACAAAAATTCACCTTTTCATTTTTCTTTGAACAATCTTTTACTGAGATGTATAAAAATATAACAATAAAACATCACAATCATATTTACATATTTGTTTTCAATTTAGAGGAATAAACAACAAAAAAATAAACACACACACCTATAAAAAGGAACTGAGAGACGGGGGGGGCACAGGTTGTCTAGATAAGATATTAGTTATAAAATTGGTGAAAATACAAATCATTTAAGGTACGCACTAGATCATATATGATTATGGTTTGTTTAAATAAACCTTTGGAAATAGGGGGAATAAATAGATAGATTAAGTCAATGACAGTTCATTTTGTCGTTTCCTGTTGTATTTAATGAATTGCTGAAATTTGAATTTGAAAGAAGATATATAAAGCGTGTCCACATTTTCTCAAAAACAGTAAGTTTGCCTTTTTAATAAAAATGCACCTTACTAAAATGAGTTCATTTTGTAGGATCAGATGTCAGACCCTATAGACTTGCACAGTGGCTGGCTACTAGAAATACTTTGCCACAACAGCAATGAATTGCATTATATAAACATAAAAATAATGTTTAAAGTTGTAATATAATTGGGCAAAATTACTTTTTTGTTGTTGTTGAATTTGATGTGCGTAAGATAAGTGCATAAGCGCTTTCATAACACTGAACAATCTTGCCGACTAATCTTGGAGTTCTTCTATTGACTCTTGGATAAAAGTTTCTACTGAGTGAATGAACGTAAATATGGACTAGTTCATTATTCACGGACAAATCCCCAAATCCCAAATGCATTTTTGATTAATATCAGCAGTCCAGGAACTAAACGCATGCACTTTGGTAAAGTGGTTAAAGAGTGTCCGAGTTGATATTTTCTGCCTGTATTCTATTCCAGTGACCTTTAACAGAAGGATTTCATTGACAACTCTTTGTTTTTGGCTCTTTAACGTCTGTGACACATCCACACCTCTCATGGACAATTTCTGTTGACATAAAGAGGCGGGTCAACCTGCTCTGCCAGAATTCAAACACTTTCCATCCGTTTTGTGATCCATCAATGTTGTTTACAACATCAGCCAAAGAGAGTTCTATTTTTGAACCGTGTCTGTTTGTAATGGCCGGGGTTGTTTCTCTGACATGATGTAGACTCAACATGATAGATGCACTAAAAATATATATTTTAGGAAGTGGATTTTGAAAAATGTATATATTTTCTCAAAGTCATCAATGATTCAAAATTTTGTATTAAACAACAATCCCTGTTCTTTACATTTTCCTTCATTACCGTTTATTTTTATTTGGCATGGTTTCCGTCCTGCAGCCTAGTGTGTTTCTCAGCTGTCTGAGGGCAAGTGTACTTTAGAGTTGTTTTGTTAAGGGTTGTATATCAAAATGTCTTGTGCCTGTGAACAGTTCCAAAAACCACAACCTGTATGCCGTAATTTGAGCATGAATATGTTCCCCCCGGTTTCAGTGCAAGTTTTTTGGGCTCAGCTGTGTATGTGTGTGGGTGGTTCTGAAAAGCAGTGCTTGCCATGTATATTTGTGAGGTAATTCTTAACATAACATTGAAGTTTTCGCTATTCATACTTTCAGATAGGAGAGTCTCACATGCTCCAACAGGCAGATTTGGTAATAAGTTTGTGGAAAGGGGTGAGTAAAAGACTTTACACTCCCCGAGAGATAGAGAGAGAGAGTGGGAGGTTTTAGAGAAGGGAAGGGGGAGGAGTTTTCTCCGGCTGAGTTAGCACAGTGACAGACAGTCTCAGTGTGTGTGTGTGTATGAGTGTCTCACAGAGTGTTTTATTTTTCCCTCTAACATGCTGCCAGTTTTACCATAGAGGGTCTTCTCTGAGACTGACTGTCTGGTCTGCGTGATCCTGTAGGACTGAAGACTTTGGATTAGTAGACACAGCTGCTGTAGCAGGACCTTCTGAGGGTAAGTGACTCTCAGATTGAACATTTTGCCTGTCTCTCTCCACCTGTCTCTGGAATTTAGCTTGTCCACTCACTCAGCCTGCAGTCACTGCTCTCCATGCCCGAGCAAGTCGTCCTGACAGTTTCTTTCCTCCTCTTTTCTTCTCCACTGGAGTCATCCTTCCCAAGTTATACTGTAAATCGTGTACTGTAAATTTCTTTTTAACAAGAAAAATTTAAATTTGAATGTATACATAAATATAAGGGACGTGTGCATTTGTAGATGTTGTAGTTCCATTCCATTTTTGTTCCACACAACATTTTTTTCTCATTTTAAAGTTCATTAACAATAAGATTGTTTTGCCATCTTTTAATTAACCACTACAGATTAATTGCTTATTATACTTTCAGTCATGGATCAATGGTTCTAATTTTTCATCACTGCAAGGCCCAATGTCAACAACTGTATTCAGAGGTTCAATGACGTTTTTTTCAGTTGTTCATACATTTTCTGAAAAATATTTTAATCCATTCCTGTCTGATTGATAATATTTTAGGGTATAAGTAAAAAATATATGTCTATTAATTATGAAATGTATTAATTTATGGAGATTTTATTAATCTACAAACCCCCTAATGTCTGTAAAACACACTTTAAACACTTTCAAGAATATGAGAACCCTGGTTCTTCACAGACAAAAACAGTGGTGAGGGCTATGGTAATAAGAATAAGAATGGTCAGTTACTCTTTACAATAAGCTAGTGACCGCTTATGCATTAACATGAACCAACCATGAAAAATATGTTTGTTATTGCATTTTTAAAAGTCTTACATCATGTTAGTTTCTCCAATCTGTTTTTTCGTGTGCCAATTTTTTTTTATATTATTATTTAGCAGCAATTTAAAATATCCATGGACTTCAATCATGATTAGACGTGGCACGATAACCGTTTTCAAGGTATACCACGGTTTGAAAAAGTCAAGGTTTGTGTAGGATTTTTTTATTTACCCTTTTTAAAAAAATTTTTTAGGTGTAAATTGTAAAGAAATCTGTGTTTTTGAAACAAATAAAGACCGCAGAAGTCAGTTATTCACTTCAATTATTTAGCCTAACATGTTTACTGCCCCAAAATATTTTAAATGTTTCTCAAAATAAAATATATTGTGTTCAAAGGGGAAAAAAGGTTTTGTTTTTTTAGCCAGACATTTAAAAATGCTATATTTTAGAGCAGTTAACACAATACCATGAAACCGTGATATTTTTATCCAAGGTTATCATCATACCGTCAGAATCTTATACCGGCCCATGCCTAATCATGATCCAAACACTGTAGACAAAAACCACAAACATGCTGAATGAAAATATAAATTAGTCTTTTAGTTGGTGGTGTTTATAGAACAGCAGGAATATACCTTTCCTTATATTAAATATTTGCCTAATTTAAGAACATTTTTAATCATCTTGGTAAGATTGCTTTGCCCTCTTGGAAGTTAGCTGAACACCCCTAATTAAGTTGGCCCTGTCTACCTGGTTAAACAATACTGCTGTTTTGCCCTTATTGTTACCTAAAGCTTTTATTGTTTTATATTTTTAGCTTGAACCATTCAAATGCTGTAAAAAATATTGTTAGGTATTAATATAAAGTCATTTTAGAAATATGAGTTTATACAGAGAGTGATAGGTGCTGCTAGTGTTGTGCTGGAATGTGTGTGTGTGGACAGATGCCTGCACTGCTCAGTATTTTTGTTTTAAATAGCCCTGTTAAGACTTTGTGTGCCGTGACTGCATTGAGTTCACACACCATTAACCTCACACACATAAAGAAGACCGTTCTTACATCAGCTAGGTCAATGAGGAGTCCAGATGAATGGCTGTTGAACTTTTGGACGTGGCAGGATGAATGTGACTTTGTTGATTTAATAGTGCTTCAGCCCAGTCCAACCGCCAAGCGTTTTTGTAATTTACACTGGCTTTGCAGTCGTGAAAGGAAGCCTGAGTTGAACAAACACTTCACTTCTGGATTCTCACCGTCATCTGTCTGCTATGTAGTACAGCTGATACCCAGTGTTGGATGTCGTAATAAATGCCTGCCCCGTACTGTCTTTAATCTCGCAACAATAGACCTGATCAGACAAACAGAGAGCTCTCTTGAGTGACTGAGCCCCTTTGGGTGTCTGTGTATTTGTGTGTGTGTTTGAATGCTGATAAAATACTCTTGATATGAGGAACACATCATTTAAAGGGTCAGTTGGTGGTAAAGGTTTTTTTTTTACTCTGAATTATGTTTGAGACCCCTTTGTGAACTCTGTTGTAGTGTGTGTACAGTGTGGTGCCGTCACGGCTGGATACTTCTATGCACTACAGCTGGACCCGAAGGTAAAATGTTTGACCCAAAGGGCACAGAAAGTGTGGGAAACATCCCCCCTCTGCCTCTCTGTCTGACGGACTTCTTTTCATCACTCCAAAATGAAAAGTTAATCTTATGTGCTGCAATGAAAATATTTTAGAAAGATATGCTTGTATTTTGTTAAGTTCAATCTACATAATATCAGCTCAGTTTTGGCACACTGCTTTTGATATAGGGTTTCTTGGTGGTTTAATAATGACAATAAGGCCCAGACACAGAAATTTATTGTTTGCTCCAATGTCATGTGTTATTGTGGACAACAAACAAAACTAATCCTGGGATACTATGTAATGTCCATAAAGGAAACTAGCATGTTTAATTATTTTGTCCCTCTGTATTGATAGTTTTCAGTCATGTGACCTGTGCAGAAAAATGTTTCAAGCTACCAATATTTAGAGCACATTTCAACAAAACAAAACAGAGATATAATTGCAAACTGTAAATTGCGATCCAAATACAGTACCCACAGCCATTTTGCTTTCATTTCAAGAGTTTACACTTAACTAATGATTGATTATAAAGGTTGTTTGGCATGCTGTCCTGGGAGAGAGCCCTTAGCTCATAGGATCCTCGAGCCCTGGGCTCCCTCCCGTTTGCAAGGCCAGAGGAGAGTTTGAGCTCAGGTAGATCTCGAGAACTCCCCAGCTGTAGTAGCTAATGAACGGGTAGTGATTGCTCTTAAGAGATAACTACTTATTAGGAGCATGTCTATGGTGATGATTTGGATTAGTCAATTAACTTAAGTTGCATGTTTTTTGGACGGTAAGAGGAAACCGGGAGACCCACGTGAGCACGTGTAAACTCCGCACAGAAACGTCACCTGGCTTGGTAAGGATTAGAACCAGTGACGTTCTTGCTGTGAGGCAAAAGTGCTAACCACTGGGCCAACGTGCCACCCATCTAGGAAAGGAGGAGAAGTAGATGGCATGATATGGAACTTAGGGTATTTATAGTGGCTTAGGAATCGTCTGATTGGTGAATCATAAATTGAATAATGCAGGACCAGCTGCGAGCAGTCATCTGCACGTGATCCTCTCGAAATTAGTTCATAAATAAACTTCACTTAACGTCATCATGTCCCTGTCAGAGCTACAATTCGATTATGTTTTTTGAATATTTCTCTGTGATTTAGTCATCGGTAATAGTGTTAAATGTTTGCTTTATATTCTGCGTTACTGTTGCATAAATTTATTATTTGCCGGGTAGGGAAAATCTATTAGTTCACTTCTGCTATTTATACTTTAATTGCGCTTGACCTGGGCGTCACAGTGATGGAGTGGGTAGCACGATCGCCTCACAGCAAGAAGGTCGCTGGTTCGAGCCTCGGCTGGGTCAGTTGGCATTTCTGTATGGAGTTTGAAAATACATGTTCTCCTCGTGTTCGCGTGGGTTTCCTCTGGGTGCTCCGGTTTTCCCCATAAGTCCAAAGACATGTATAGGTGAATAAGTTAAATCGTCCGTAGTGTATAAATGTGAATGCGTGTTTATGGATGTTTCCCAATGATGGGTTGCGACTGGAATTACTCAGCCCTTTACTAAGTGGTCAGTGGAAATAGTAATGATTCGTTCTCTTAATGGTATGATGAAACGTGAAAACTATCAATAGGGTTCCATCATCTGTAGTATTGACTAATAGGAGTTCAGAAGTTCTTCCATACTCTCTTCTAGATGAAAGACTATGTTCCTCTGAACATTTATTTGGAATAAACTGAATATTTATTTTGTGCAAACATTTTATGAAGACCCATAGTTGCTTTTTAAAGCTTGGCTCCTTCTATCTGGTGTGAAAAAAAATGTTGTGAGTGTCATCTTGAAATTACACATAATGATCCACATAATCAAAATGCAGGATTGTTGAAGCACATTCTTTGGCCTTTGTAGGCAGTTACTTACAGTACTCTATACAGTATACTCTTTTCCTACATGTATGCATTTGCTAGATGCTTTGGAACAGGATTTGCTGTATATTCAAAGTATGTATTTTAGCAATACATTGATGATTACCTTTGGATCGAATTCATGATTGTTACCCTACTATAATTCAGTGCTCTGTGTAAATTAATATGTAGATGAAAGGACACAGTGTATTATCTTTACTTTACTCATGGTTGTGACCCTTTATTAGTAAACGGTCTGATGGGTGGTATTTCAGTAAAAGGACAAATAACCTAAATGTTTGTACTGTATATGTTGGAGGACAGGTTGAGGAGGTGCGTTATGCAGTGTCCACAATTGAATCTTTTTTTCTTCTTTAGACTTTTTTGATTATATAACCGATGGAAAGGATGCCACTTTGACAGCCATTGTTAATTTAAACTCTTGTTTTTTAATCTCAGCTGCTCCATAACCAGTCAAAATCACAAATCTCACACTCTGATTATCGCCGCAGAAGAATATTGTATAGCATTATCAAGTGAAATTTTATGATATGAACTTTTGCTGCAGGGAATTCATAGAGGCACATGAAAGTATTTATGTTGCTTGAAGCCATTTGTTGGACTGCCAGTGCTAATTGAAGTAATCACAGATTGGCCTCACCGTAGATGTTTAAGACCTCTTGACATTTTTATCAGTGTCATGTGGGCAAAATAAGCACTGGCTGGTAGCGCTGTCGCTAAAGTTCACAGGGCCAGGATAAAATGTTTATGGGTGGGCCCCCTCTCTACCATGAAGGACCACCTCACAGGGCCTCGGACAACTGCTGCCTGGTGTTATGGTTGATTATGAGTCTGTATTATATGCTTGAACAGAAAAGAACAGTAAGGGAGAGAACCAGGGACAGGATATTGCAGTTTGCCTGTACCGGACAATAGTGTACACATTGCTCTAAAACTTCAATTTCCTTTGCTCAAGCTGCGAGCATCTGCTTTCTTCCATCCCTATCTCCAATACCCATGTGCTCTTGCATCGCTCACATGGAGATATATAAGAGATACTAAAAGCAGTGTGATGTTATGGAACATGACATGGAATGTTACTGACACTGAACTGTTCGATTTTCATAACCTCAGGTTAAACTCTTCACTTCTATTCAAATCAAAAAGCACATCCCATCACTCTCTCACATTCTTTCCCTCTTTCTGCATATCCCGTGTTTCATGTTTAAATTACACAAACAGTCTGGTGATTTCCCCACTGATGGTATCTAGGTCTCATTCGGTTTGCATAACATGTTGGCCGTGGGTGAATCCTCTGGCTCAACAGGAAAAGATCAAGTGCGTTCACAGAACTGCAGGCTGGTCCAGAACAGTGTTTACACTGTGCTCAAGATGCATTACATGTTGAAATTAAGAAATGATCAGCTCACTTTATTATACTTTTTTTTAGTTACAATTTATTTACTTTAATTATAGAGCCTGAAACTTTGAACATCCATTCAGTTCTGAGGAAGTTTTCATTTGTTTTGTTTTTTTATTAATTAAGCATAGTGAAAAAAAAGCTTACACTAGTTGTCTTTACACATTAATTTATTTGTCTTTGTGGGAAAGCAGTTGGATTGGTGGAATATTTTGGACTCTTCTCCTGGTGGTCAGGCTGTAATATTTTTCCCAAAACCTCAACTGTTGTTTACAGCCTCATGTTGTTCAGTTTTTCCACGTCGTTATGAATGGGATATCTGATAAGAACTAGCAGAGTGTTAAAACAGAAACAGATGCTCATAAAACCCAGGTCTGGGTTGAATCTCTTCTTCATCACAATGAAGGCCTGTTGTTTCCTGTTGTCTCATCTCCATTTAGTGATTCGCTACAGGATCTGCCTGACTCTTTCTGCTCAAGTAATATTTCAGATTCAAAAAGTAAAGGTCAGTGAGCGATAAGAGATGTAGATGGATTGAGAACATGCTAGGGAACTGTGAGAATCCACATATATTTAAAGCTCAGTTGGGCTTGGGTGGACCTGCTCAGTCCCACAGTGAGGTAACTGCTGACTCTTAACACATGTTATAGTCTCCGTCTCTTCATTTATGTCCCCAAGTGGTTAAGAGGTTGAAGTCATCCTGTTTTGCTAAAACAATTTATTTTTGTTTACTAGTAAATTTTCAGTGTAATTAGTCTGGGAGTTGGTGTAATCATCTGTATCATTTTATCATGAACACCCATATTCTATATTTTTTCTTCTCTTTTCATTCACAAAAAAGAAGAATGTTGTTAAGTAATTGTTAAAGCATAAGACTTACAATTTGAAGAATATAGCACAAATGCTTGCTGTCTAGGGCAGTGGTTCCTAAGTAGAGGCCCAGAGGCCTACTACTAGGGGGAAACCAAGATATAATTAATTTAACGTATAAAAATAAACTAAAAGAAATACAAATAAAAGAAAGATTTGATTTATTACATTTAAAATATTAATCAATTAATTAATTTTCTGAAAAATTAAGATTTTTGTAATTTTGGAAGTCTTTCATATGTGAGGTGGCCTAATTTTAAAAACAATATTTTTATACATTTAATTCATGTATCATACATTTGTATGAATTATTGTCAAGCTCAATTTGGAAGTTTTGAGTGAAACTAATTTTAAATAATGTTTTATACAGTATATAATATAACGCATAATTACACTGGATTATTCATGGATTCAAAATGTCGATTACCACTAGTTCAGGGGAAAAAACTGTTGATCTTACCCAAGTTTATCAGTGAATGTGTGTCAGATTGGGGTTTGCAAGGAAAAAAATCGCTTTCTCTGTGATGGAAAAAGGAGAAGGACACTTGTGTTCAAGAGTGAGTCTGAGTCTGTAATGGTTTGTGCTGGCAGAGTTACCTTATTTAGTCAGTGCTCTAACTAATAATAAAGTTTGAGGAAACTCAGTTATCTTAACTGTTTGCATGCACTCTTTATATAGGTTAGCAATATTTTTGTAATGTTGGCAATACATTTTTCCTCATGTAAACATAATACTTGATCAAACAAATGCAATTAAGCCCATATAATCATAGCAAGCCTAATTGCATTAAACTATGTGATGTATGAACATTTTAATCACAATAAACACTAAAAGTAGTTAGTGATCTATTGCTTAATGTATAAGGGCACGTGTTATTGGCCAAATTCATGTTCACGAAATAAAGATGAATGAGAAATGGTAAAGCAGCATGCAGATGACACACCTATCTGATTAGTCACAGGTAAGCGTCATCAGTTCTCCCCCTGTTAGTGAGTTTCTGTTTGTTTAGTCACATTTCTTATCCACTGTCCTAAAAATATTGTATTTGATGACACACAATTTGGATTTGGCTACCTACAAAATCACATACCCTCTAATTTGGTACTTGTTTTGAACAAGTACATACTGTATACAGTAGTTATTTGTGATGATATGTTAAATGAAGTCAGTTGGTGGAAATAATAGGTAATCTGTTTTTTTTTTTTTTTTTTTGCCAAATCAGGATAATTGCATGGTATTAAAATACAAAAAGAAAAATCTAATTGTAAAAAAAAAAGTGTTTAGGCCTCAAAAATTCTTAAATTCACAGAAATGTTATATTTTAGTATAGATCTTATAACTTTAAATAGTTCTTAATATCTATGTACTGTACATGTCCAGCCGTTACTTTGCTGCAAGTGACAGATGAGATTTTGATGCAGATGGAAATGCATGATAATAATAATGCAATAATTATAGATTGTAGGCAGTTAGATGTGCAGTGGGTTAAATTTTGTTTAATGATATTTTTTATCAATAGAGAATCATAATTCCGTCTATAAAACCATTAACAATTATCCTACAATAATAAATGTCTAAATTTATGTGTTCACCTGTATAAGATTTTTATCTGACTTACAGAATCATTTAGAAATGGGCTTATTGAATGTCATTGTATCCAAGTCATTGTATCCAATTCTCGTAAATATATAACAAAAATATAAGTCTAAATATATTAAGTCTGTTTCATTGGGCAGAAAGTGCTATAAATGTTTTTGAAAAAAAAATATGGTCTGTGAAATGGTGTAACATTCGGGTGCAGATGTTGACTGTGGTTGTATGTGAAATAAGGGAAGTATGTTGGGTGTTTCCTCTCACAGTGTTCCAGCCAGGCCCATCATTCAATCAGACACCATAATAAATGTACACCATGGAGTTTTATCATTGATTTTATGAAGGAAAGTCATTTTCTTTGAAGACCATTCCATTGGTCATTTATCCTCAGTGTGTATGTTTGTGTTTGTGTCGAAGCTGAGGTTAGGGGTTAATGACGCTGGTCAGTCTTACTTAATGACTTATGGCTGAACTGTCTGAACCCAGATGTCTACAAACTGTCTCCTTCTACACTATTTGACACATTTTATGTGTTTTAGTTTTCAGAGTCACAAGATTCTTTGAAGTCATTCTAATATGCTGATTTGCTGCTCAATTAACATTTCTGATTTAAATATAATAAATATCATGTGATGTTAAAAGGTTGTGTTGCTCCATATCTATGTGAAAACTGATGTTACCATTCAGAAGTATCATCTATATCTTTTTATTCATCTTTTATGTACAGTTTCATCTATTACTTTTTCAATTGGTCAGAAGTGACACTAAAGATATTTATGAAGTTAATATTTTTGTATTGGTTATGTAATGGTTTTTGTATTAAAAAATGTAATTGTAAAATGTTTCATGTTTAAAAAATATTACATATTTATTATTATTTTATTATTATTTTTACCAGTATAATAAGATTCAGTAAAGGTCTCATAAATTTAAAATAAAGTTTTTTAGATGTTAGTATCAGTATTATAAATTTTTAGGATATGAGCTCATGTGCCCCAAAACAGGGACAGAATTTGCATTTAAAGATATAAAACTGATATGCCCCTATATAAAAACACATATAAAAAACATGCCCCTCCCCCTTCATGATGCTTCTCTTTTTTTTTTTTTTTTAAGAAGAAGAGATACTCCATCTCCCTCCCCTTCATCGTGTTTAGGTTGAGATTATGTCAAACATGGAATAAAAATGTATAATGGATAATAATGTACATATTTCAAAGCACTTCACAGGACCTTTGATAGTGATAAAGTAGCAATAATAATGTTTAAAACAGCAAATCTGCTTAGAATGATTTCTGAAGGATCATGTGACATTGAAATCTGGAGTGATAATTCCAAAAATCCATCTTTGCCTGCTGTGTACTAATTTATTCATTAGTTATTTTGTTTCTTTTTCTTCATTATTGTTAATATGCACAGATTTTCACTTGGCCAAAGCATCTTTTGTCATATTGCACTTCATTTTGTCGTGTTGACTAAAGCAGAATGTGTGTGTGTGTGTGTGTTAAGAAAATTACATTTATTTAGTAGAATTTGTACAACAAATTTTTAATTGCTTTATTTGTTTTTGGACTAGTTCAGCCTGAGTGTGTTTCTCAAGTAAAACCAGCTCCATATGATGGACATAATAATGATCACTTCAGTCCTCACAAAAGGTACCCTCCCAACCCTCCCACGTGCGTTCTAGGATCATTTGAAAATGTGTTAAGGGTGTGTTTGCTCATGTCAAACATAAAAACGCAGATGTTGACTCAACAGGTGACCGGCAAGAGCTTTTACCTTACCTCACCTTGGTATAAAAAGAAGCATTGTTGTGTTCATTAGACTTGTATGTTCTGGTTTTATTTAAATGTTCAGACTACAGGTGCACTTTTGAACATGTGTGGATTTAGTCTTATAGTCTTTTCAGTTAGGATTACTTGTGTCCCCAAAAGGATGTCTACCGTAGCTGCGGTTAACCGTCCATTCATTAGATACTTAGTGGCACAATTAGATTTAAAAAGCTGAGCTGTATACTCTGGTGTAAGGAGATTTGGTAGTAAGTAGTTATTTAGCATATGTTACACTCACTGCAGACACACTGACCTCTGAGCATCTCGATAGTCTGCCTAATATGCTTTAGTAAAGTATTCTTTCCTGTTGTCTTTCTCTTTTAACGGTTATATGAGATAGATCAAATTTGAAGGAATGTTTTGATTGAGTTAAAGTTGGATAAATTAAAGTCCACGTGTGTGATGCTGGTAGGGAGGTTATGGTGGCTCATTTTTAATCTTGTTGTTGAGGCTACAGCTGACAGGCGCGTGGAGCGGCAGTGATTTGCAGAGCCTAAGTCAATATTAAAGACTGGTGTGATGCCATCAGCCAGGAAATCCTCTCGCACAATGGACTGACAGAGGTTTGCTTTTAGACAAGCTCTGGAAATAAAAAAAAACATCACCCCTTTGCTGATGAAAAAAAACAAGTATTTCAGGTCCTTTGCAGTTGCCGTAGATTGTATACTTCAAAGAAATGTGTTTGCAAGTGCTTTGCGAGGGGGAGGGGTGGAACCTATCCTTATTCTGACCTTGATCTTCAAAATTCAGGGTTTAAGTGAGTGCAGGCCCCTGTGAAGAGAAAAAAAACCTTCACATAGCATCTCTTGTGTTTAAGGGCCAATCTAAGATAAAGTCAAAACAATCATTAAAAAACATTGTTGTAAACTCACAATTCTTGTTGTAATTTTACTTAAATAAAACAGAAAAATGGTATATAAATTATGGATTATTAAGCTTCTTCATCCACTTCTGCTTCTTCTTCTTATTCCACTCTGGGAGTCTATGGCAGCCCTATGAACTATTCGCAGCATTGGTGCAAACTTCGGCACACTGATAGAGGACAGTCTGATCTTCAACCGCTACAAATTTGGACTCTTACTCAAACTTTTAAGCACCACCACTAGTCCAAAGCTTCACTTATGTTTTCTTTATGACTTATGATGTAATGCTGCCAGATGAATAATTATTCCCTAATTGACCATCTTAAATTAGTTTGTTGTTTTGAACTCTCCATAGATTGTTAGCCCAATTTCCTCCAAATTTGGCTCAGAACATGCTGCCAAAAAGTTATAAAATTTTCCAGTTGCTCTGTAGCTTGTTGCCATGCTTGTTTATGATGTGGCCGCTGGGCTGCTTGGCCCCGATAATTGCCTCAAAGTCTAACAATCCATTCAAATATAATTTGCCGATGTGTATTATTCATATCAGATACACATAGTGAAAGTAACTATAAAGTTGAATCTATTCTTCTCTAAGTTCACCAGCCACTTTTTTTGCATGTATTTCGGAAGGAACTTATAAATTTACATGCTGAATCCTGCGTGTTCTACTTTTATGAATGAGGCAAACGCGCGGCCGCAAGTAAACATGGCGATGCCCATCTCACGTTATAGATCACGATCACTTACTCGTTTATGAATTGGAATTGGAATATCAGGTAGCTGATGACATGATCAGCAAGCATGTGAATATGTTGAATTAAAACAGGAAAAAACTAAATAAAAGGGATACATCTGTCATACAGAGCTATTGTGGCTGCGGTGTGTCACATGACTAACATGTCGCGTCGCGTCGCCTCGGAAACATTAAAGGTGAATGTTCTAAAATAATGGTCGTCTAAAAAAAAACTGACTGAAATTTTAAACCCACCAGCAGAAGGGTTAACGAAAAACGGCATGAGAAAATTAAATGATGCTTAACTTCTGTTTGAGATTTTATCTTATTAAAATGATTTTTAATACCCCATTGGCAAATAATTTAGCTTGGTATAAGCAAATAATCACTTATATTGTTAAATATAGTTGTTTTTTTTCCCAGAAAACAAGATTTCTTATGCTACTTCATTTGTCTAGTATATATCTTGTTTTAATTTTTTTTTTGATATTTGGATTGAAAACAGGACAAAATTGATTTGTTTATTATTATTATTATTATTATTATTATTATTATTATTATTATTATT